>QFEA01001301.1:1620-16033 GCA_003315975.1 Lactifluus echinatus | reverse complement strand
GTCCGGGTCCGGGAGCTGCGACGTCCCGCTTTTGCTGCTGCTGCTGCTGCTGCTGGATGAGGCCCTCGGCGTTCAAGATGCGCCGCAAGCGCTTTTCGCTGACTGTCCACGCTGGGTTTTCGGAGAGCAACAAGGCATGGAGCTTCGTTATCCCAAGCGCCGTGTGTGCCCTCTTGAGGGATATGACGGCCGATTTGAGATCCTCCTCGGGGGGTGAGACCGGTGGGGCCATGGCCATGGTGTTAGTCATGTCGGCGAACGGGGTCCGGAGCGCATTGCGGTGTGCGGGCTTGTTCTAAAACAAATCGACAGACTCGGACACCCAACCACGTACGGGACTGGATCAAGTGTATACCTCCTGCATGATTACCCCCCCCCCAAATTCATATCGTATGGAACTCGGCTATGGCGCTGCTAACTTACTCCGATGGGGAGACGCCCCGCCCCCGTGAGGAACGCGCGGGGATGTCACATGACGGATTGTCCTTTGTTAGTAAGTAACATCTATGCGTGCGCGTCTCTGGCGCCAACTGCCAACGACAAGGCCGACGACGAGAACCGGAGAACGTATCAGTTTCTGGATAAAAATGCTGCATATCCTTGTTTCAATGTACAATCCCTAGATATGAAACATTCAGTCTCAAATAACGGAGATGTGGGCCTCAGTCACGTGAACACACAGTCATGTGCGTTACGGGATCTCGGCGTCACGAGCGGGTTATCTTAGTAAGGTTAATCCCTATATCCCCGACCGACCAACTGACGATCGCGTCGCAGCATGCAGTCACACAGGAAGTAAACGTGATGGCCCATTTGCACGTCATGATCAGTAATACGGGGTTGATCTTGGCTCCGCAAAGGTCAACGTATAAAGGGGCTTCGGATGATCGCGTTTTGGCATCCATCCCGCCTAACAAGCAGCATCATATCATCCAAATCGCACGATGACCAAGGTGACTTATATTCCCCCCCAGCCAACTTTACCTAGAAAACGCACTAACTATGTTTCCTAGCCCGTAATCTACACCTTCTCCCACTCCGTCTGGTCCTCTGCTCCACTCCTTGCTCTGTTAGTCTAGTCTCCATTCATATTTGTTCAGCATTGGCCTCACAGTCTGACGATTCTGCCCATATAGTCCTGAGCTTGAAATCGATGCAGATTTCGAGGTTGTCAACCTTGTCGAAGGCGCTAACTTCGACCCTCAGATCCTTAAGCTTGTAAGCGAAATTTGACCCCGCCCTCTCTTTCATTGACGAAGGTTTTTTCAGAGCCCATATGGCACGCTTCCTATCCTTACTCACGAGGGGGAGGTGTATACGAGCACAGCCGACGTCATCAACCATCTTGTGTCCGTTTCATCGGTCGACGTTGCACGTGAGACCTCTTTGACGACGGCTGTGCACGACGAAAACATTGACCCCAACTTTGCGTTCCTCGCCGCCGTAAGATAGTTCCTTGTTCTGGTTTATATCTGCCTTGTTCATCCTAAAATGCTCAGCGAAACGAAGACGAACTCGCCAAGGTCTCAGCCGGCTTCGGCAATATATTCACGACTACACGTCCGTCTGTCTCTCCCCCAACGCGTATTTTATGCTTACAGTCCTGTTTTTATTGTGTAGGTCTTGGAGGCCTGAAGAAGTATGCCGCGACCGCTGAGGGGCAAGCCTACAAGGCATTCTACGACGAGAAGATCGCAGCCCTCAGTCGCATCTACGCCATACTCAATGGCCATGCGACCGACGAAGAAAAACAGAAATACTTCGCCAAGTCGTCCGACCTCTGGGCTGCCATCAAGGGCTTCGCGGTCGAGACTCTCCCCTCTGCCATCACCGAGGGCCCGTTTGTTGCCGGCGCGTATCCAGGCGTGGACGACTTCCACGTCGGCGCGTGGCTTGCACGCATCGCGTTCCTTCTCGGAGCGCAGAAGTCGGAGGAAGGTATCGCTGCGTTGGAAAAGACTTGGGGGCCGCTCCCTGAGAAGGTCAAGGCGTACTGGCGTACTTGGGTTGCGCGCAACAGCTGGGTGGAGGCTTACCCTGATCATGTGTTGCATTGAAAGGTGGATCGCAACCCGAAGAGATCCTCTGAAGTTTAGTTAGATTGTATCGTACCGTTCTCGGCTTAATAAATTGATAATGGAAGCTGTTTGTTTCGCATTCGCACTACTTTGTGTAGTGATGGCAGATTACAATTACAATTACGGAAGTTTGCGAGATTACGGCGGTTACCGGGGATCTCTGTTGAGATTTGAGCCCAAACACTGGTCACGTGCTTTACAAGACCCTATAACGTACCGACCACTGGCGCTGGCATGTCTGATCCGGAAGACTTCTATGCAGAGTTAGACGCAAGAATGGCCATGCCTGACGAGGGCTGGCACGATTTCTCTGCACGCGGGCCCAAGTACTGTAGCATACTATCAATTGAACATACAGTTATGAACTTACCCCCACGTCTCGTTGTGCACAGCGATTCTTCAGGCTCTTCTGAACCCAATTACTCCAAGGACGCCATTTCTTTTGTGGGAGCTCCTCCTGTTCAAGACGTACCCGCGTATATGCTCCTCTTGTAGCCTATTGAAGTCTGTCCTTAATCTCTCCTAGGTCATGTAAGCGCAAGCCATCACCCCCCAGTGCACAAGAGGGGCGTGAAGAACTCCTATCTGCAAAGAGTGTGACGGTGAGAACTTCTGGAACAGCTTCAGTGGATCAGGCGCACAAGACGGCTGCGACCACTGTTACCGTCGCTACTAGTGCTCCAACCTCCATTCAGGATATGACTTCTCTCATTGAAGATTTCACCGATGTAGCTGACTCAAGTCCTGTCGCGAAGCGCAGCACGAAGGTCAAATCGAGGACGTTCCTCGAGGAAATGAGCACTATTACCACGCCAGGAAACACCCCGCCAACTGGCGCTCGTGTCCGTTCCGAAACTTCTATCGTGCCGCCAAAGTCAGTGGCGTCGACGGCAAAGCAGTCGCTAAGGAGAAAGAAGAAGACCGCCAAACCCGAGCTTGTGACACCCGCTGAGTTCGCGCGGCGCCTGCGAGAACAGGATACCATCATGTCGGACTCTTTTAATCCCCCGCTGCCACAGACTTCTGATCTCCTAGCTGGCAGGGGTCGCAAGGCACGAGAAGCGAGTGTCAAGCTGCCTATAAAGGCTGTTCAGCCCCCTCAGCATCTCAAAGATTATGTCATCTTCTATACCGGGGGTGATCTCACGTACGCGTCAGCGAGGACGCGGGGGTGCATGAGCTACGTTCGTTGCATGCTCTTTCGACGTTTTTATCATAAGTGAGCTCGTGCGCAGATCCATAAACATGGCGGAACTCTACTTGCAACATTTGATCCTACAACGGCCACGCACATCGTCACGGAAACGAATGAGAAAAATACGCTTCGCGCGCTTGGTCTCAAGGACCTCTCTGAAATCCCTTTCGAGATACCGACAGTGAAGTGGAATTGGGTGATTTCAGGCAAACCCATATCTGGCGAAAAGGACAAGCAGAAAATGGACTATGAGTTCATGCACGCTGCGTTCCCGAGCCGTGTGAATGCGGGTCGGGGGTTCACCAGCAAGGGCAAGGGGAAACAGAAAATGGACGTCATTTCCAGTCAAGCTCTTGTCACTGGTGCCCGGCAGCGAGACGAGTCACCGTACGTTCTGTACAGCGTCTTCTAACTGGTCAATGTATGCTTATCTGCGCAAAAGCCCACCAGCTGCCTTATCCGATTCTTCATCTCGTGAATCATCATACGCGATCGGCGAAGAGGATCCACGAGGGTTTCCAGAAGACCCGACACTTCAGGCGCATTTGGGAAGAGAATCTGACGTACGACCGTTATCTGCCATCATGGTCTTTTCTCCTTAGTAACGATAGAAAACAGTTTTCTCGACCCCACCGCCGTATATCGCGCTCTCCACCCTACGAGGCGGCGCCGCAGAAAAAGCTGAGAGTATGTGCAGCACTTGTTATGACCATTTAGAAATCCCTGATCTCACATTCGTGGAGATATTTGTCTGCGATGACCCCGCCGGAACGGTTGCGGAGAATGCTGCCCCTTGTGTAAACCAGGACGTTATTGACAAAGTGAGAATGCGTTTGTTTGAATAGACACAATGCGTGCTCAGTGTGTCTCGTAGCTGAGCGAACTTTTGGAAATCCATCGCACAAAGCCTACACAAGACGACAAGTGGCGAGTAATTGGCTACACAAAAGGTTTGTTTCGGTACATAATCCACGACGTGGAAGCCTCTTATCTTGCATACTAGCTATCGCAGCGCTACGAAGGCATCACGAGCGCATAACTTCACTCGAACAGGCTATTTCTCTTAATGGTGTCGGAGAAAAGACTGCGCTTAAGGTGATGACTACTTCGTTTCTTGTGTTGCTTCTATCCATGCCAACTGGTCGCGTAGATCATGGAGATCGTTGAAACTGGTGCATTGCGGCGCGTAGAGGCTGAAAAAACGGACGATGTCGCAGCCGTTCAACTCTTTCAGGGAATATACGGTGTCGGTATGCGATAATCTTGTACCCCTTGGATCAATCAAGCGTCCTCATTGGCACTCTCAGGTCAATCGACTGCATATGCTTGGTACCTTGCTGGCTGCCGCAGCCTTGAAGACATCCGGCGACGAAAGGGTGGTATTAAACTGTCTCGTGTGCAGGTATTAGGATTGAAGTATTATGATGGTACGCTCTCACATCCGATACGATGCGTGGCTTCGATCACCATCGAGTAGATATCAATGCGAGGATGCCCCGAGAAGAGGCCAGCGAGATATTTGAGGAAATCAAGTCAATCGGTAGGCTTTCCTATCCTATTGGGCTGGCGTAGTAATTTCCCTCGGTGACGTGTCCTAGCGCTTTCTTTAGACCCTAAGCTGTTCATCGAAATTATGGGGAGCTATCGCCGGTCCGTATGCGTACGATCTTGCGTGACTGGATCCAGGTCAATTTTTGTTGCAGGGGCAAAGCAACGTGTGGAGACATCGATATTATGATATCACGTTCGCCAGACGATGGAAGGACACATGTTGGTACGCTTCACTAACTCAAACTCTTTGTCCAGCCACACACACACACAAATAGGAATTCTTCCCAAGTTGCTATCGGCGCTATGCTCTGCAGGCATCATTACGGAGGACCTATCACTGTCGTCAGATGCTGCGATCAGCACAGAGGCGACATATCGTGGGCTTTGCGTCCGTCCTGCGAAGATGGGTCAGGGCAGTCAATCGAGGATCCGACGTCGGATAGGTATGCGCCGTTTCTCAATCACAGCAACATGACCCGTGACTTCTGCTGGTATAGACATACTCACGATTCCTTGGGAATATCGAGGAGCTGCCTTGCTTTATTTTACCGTGAGTCTCGCCGCTTAAGCTATTCAGGAGCTTTCCATTCAAGCGTGCACGGTTCTAGGGTGACGACATCGTAAGCGCCGATGCTGCCATCTGAACTTCGATGTTAACGTCTGTGCCTCGTTATTAGTTTAACCGATCCATGCGCCTCAAAGCAAACATGATGGGCTATTCGCTCAACCAACGCGGCCTTTTTGCAGGCGTTGTCCGCTCCACCGAAGATCGGACTGTCAAAACGAATGCAGGTGAGTATCATCTCCCCGAATAATATACTCTCGCGTCGCCCTTTGCGTCCTTTCCTCCTCAAACCCCTAAACGTCTTTCCCGTTTCCCGTGCGATTGAAAGAGATTTTGCGTGGGGTTATCCTTGACCTGCTGATCGGTGGCCCGTGGCTGTGGCTGGACATCTATAAAGATAGGGATCCGAGGCTTTGCCAGTGCCGGGTGCGCCCGCCGCCACATGATCGAGACAAGTCCCAGGCCTACACACCACGGGCGCTTATCATGGCCCGTTCACGCGTTTCAAATTTCCGAATGCTGCATCGCTCTGCGTGTCTAGCCTGGTTTATTCCTCTCTTGGAGATGTGCGTGCCAAGAGAATGGTATGGTTTCATTCGCTTTCCGAGGACCGGGATCCTTGGAACCGCGTGCGAGTCATTAAGAGCTTCTTGAGCGCTCAAAGAAACTTTTACTTTCCCATCGGATCTCAGTTTGCTCCGCTCGCCCTCCTATGGGACACTCTTGCTCCGCTCTCCAACCTATCACGCGTGACTGCCCTCATCTTAATGCCTCGTCATAAATACATCACGGCTCCCGCCACGCGCACGGGATCTTATCAGATGGCATGGCGCCGCCCAGGGCACAACGTTGTACCCCAAAGTCTTGGACATCAATTCCCAGGCCGGCGCACTGGCTATGAAGTTCTGCCGTTGGCCAGAACCCACATGAACCCACATGGCGCCATCAGGCCTGTCATGCTGTACTGCAGCCGGGCAGAGAGGGAAAGGAAAGGATGGAAGAGTGGGAGGACCGTCCATTTCCCTGATACGATCACTTCTAACCTGTGCCGTTTCCACGGTCGAGCTAGGTGTCGTCAGGGGATAGATGACAATTAGATTGGTGGGGTTCACGGCGGTGGTGTATTGTAGTTGTGCAGGGGCGAAGCGACTAAACTTAGTCCGCTACTAAGGACACAGGCCCACGTCCTTGTCCCTGCACTGTCCTGGCGCCGACGGCGTGGGGCTTTCTTGCCGCGAAGTTGTTGAGATTTCGTAGAGCGTGCGGTGCCAGGAGAGGAGCTGATAGGGCCCTGTGATGAGCGCGCCAGATCTGGGGACCTTGGGCGGGAGCAACGGCAATATGGGGCTTACGTTTCGCATGGCGCCTAGCCCGGTGCGCGGGCCCCAACGGCTATTTCCGTACGCAGCAGGGTTCTGGCCGGTCCTTCTTTCCTTCGGTGTTCCTGCCTGCTGCGATCAGAACCCGGGTATTGCTACGTGTTTTTACTCAAACAGGCACCGCATTCCCACTTGTCCTCTATTTTTTATTTGTTTTTTATTTATTTAATTTCTCCCCTTTCTTGGTGCGAGGTTGGTGAATCCAACTCATCCATTCATTTCGACAGGGCACATCATCGCATCTGAAACGGAGGAAGACATTTTCCGAATATTAGGTACGCATTGATCAGAACCCGCGGTCCCTATAGCAAGGCGCGGGCGCCTGTTACTGGGGTACAGGCGGGGCGGCGCTCGCCGTTTTTTTTTTGGTTTATTGGGGCGTCTTTTGGCTGACATGTCATTTGGTTCCATTTTGCAGGTGTTCCGTGGATGGAGCCACATGAGCGCGCGGTCCGGGGGTGAAGGGTTGCGATGAGGACGGGTAAAGTCATCGCGTTACCCCGCAGGGAGGCTGTTGTCATTTTCTGCAGGGAAGGGGGCGAAGAAGGGTAAAGTTAAAGAACTTCCCATTTGGAAAAGGGCGAGGGACCGAGGGCGTGGGTCGGTTTATTGTTTTGTATTGTTCACGGATTCGCGGGATGAGCGATGACTAAACAAGGGAATGGACGGAACAGGGAAGCGGCCAGAATCGGCATGGCGATGCCAATCGTGCCAGGTGATTGATATCACAGATGTTCTGGCCACTCTTTAATAGCTATGAACCACAGTCTTGCGGCTCAGTCTGACTTATTCATTCATTAGCCAGACGGTCGGGGCAAGTTCATGGAAAGCAGAGCGGAGAGCGGGCGTAAATCGGTGGTGGACTGGCGCCGGCGCTCCGGCTTTCTTTAGAAATGTGGGAGCGAGGGTGGCCACGTGGGGCACGGTGCCGGAAATGTGGATGTATGTGGCCGTGTCCGTGGAACTGAATTGAATTTCCGATTTATCTGGATCGGAATATTTATCGAGAGTTGTCGGGATACTTAAGGGCCACGCCCGAGCCCCGAAATTAGGTTCCTTTTCCCTCTCTGCTCCTCGTCAAAATCATTCCTCGCGACATACGATGGATGGGTCCCGCGATTATGATCTCTTTGTCCGACAGCAGCCCAAGCAGGCCAGGATGTGTGGTGTAGGCGGTGTGTCTCGTCTCTCGCGTGTTGTTTTGTATTTCCATGTGCTATTTTTTTTTTGTTTTTTTTTTTTATATTTTTATTTCGCCACCGATTGGGGTCTGTGCTGACGCTGACGCTGACCCCCAACAGCTGATCGTCGTCCAATCGACCCTCCGCCCATCGTCCAACTGCGAGTCATTGATAAAGCTCGCCAGAATCTTCCTTCGCCATCGCCCTCACCTCCGCCTCAGCATCACCAGCAGCCGCCCCATCCGCATGCCCACTCACATGAGTCCTCCGGTCCTTTGGACGCCTCCATGCTCACCCCGGCTGGCTTCGGCGGCGGTCCTTTCCTGCAGAATCCGTACTACTTCATGTTTGCCAGCCTTGCCAAGCCGGACGATGACACAGAGTTGCACTGGATGAAGGTGCGCTTATTGTGCTCTCCACCACAACCATCTCGCTTATTCACACTTATCCCCCCCCTTTCTCCAGGACGGCAAGACGCGATGTACCACGGGATCCGTGGTCTCGTCCCTCTATCACCTCAAGGATTCGGAGAACGACAACCGAGACGCGGGTTTCTTTGTCTTTCCGGATCTTAGTGTGCGACAGGAGGGGTCATATCGTCTCAAGCTTAGTCTTTTCGAAGTCGTAGGGTGAGTTTTCCCACATAATCTATCGTCCCTTTCCCTCTCTTCACATGTGTCCACCCCTCCATTCCGTTAATTTAAGCGCCCTTTTGATTCTGTTTCACATTTGTCACAAACCACCGACAACCACGGTCGCGTGTTTCTCGAGATTCTTCATTGTCTACTCGCTTTTCATGTCACGTGTTTCATTCCGTTTTTCTATTCGACCCTGTATCATTATGAGCTCACTCATTACGTTCTCAGATCGAACGTTTATCACTGCAAGTCTATATTCTCATCCGCCTTTTATGTGTACACCGCAAAGAAATTTCCGGGGATGGAAGGTTCGCCACTTAATATTTCTTGACAGCCATGCCCCTTATGCGTTGTTTTCTAGAATCTACGGCGCTTTCTTGTTCACTTGCTGACCAAGGCATCAAAATACGCATCCGCAAGGACATTCGCCAGAGAAAACCTCGCAGCGGTATCACCAACTTTCCAATTCCAAATGGCCAACCTCTAGGGCCAGGCATTCCCATCCAGGAGGAGGAGAGTGATCGAGAAAGTGAAGTACGACATGAAGACCACGCTGATACGACAAATAACCACAACGCACTCGCCACTATCACGAGCAAGCCTCCGAATAGTCGCAAACGACCCGAGCGTGAAGTTGATAAGGATCGTGAGCGTGACGTGAAACGTCCGAGGGTGGACGGTGACGAGGGTGAGCCCGCACCTAATCCGCCCCCAAGCACTGGGGAATGGGGGATTGATCCCGCGCTGGCGCCCGGGGGCTCGTCAAGCTCGTATGAGCATCCCCGCACCACACCCAGTGTTCCTCAGCCACCACCACCCGCTCCTGGATATCCCTTGCCTCCGCCAGCCGCTCAACACCAGGGATATGAGCAGCCACCACCACCACCTCAGCATCACGCTCCTCAGCCAGCGCACCATCCAACTCATCCGCCGCAGCACCAACCCCCTCATCACTATACAGCCCCGCCTCCGCAGTCGGTACATCCCGCACATCATCCTTCTCATCCACCACCGCCTCCGCCATACCATACGCAGTATACATCCTCATGGCCTCAGCATCCCCCACCACCTCCGCATCAATATGATCATTACCCTCAACATTACTCGCATCAATACCCGCCTCCACCCCGATACGCTTCTACTTACGATCCGTATGGACCGCCCCCTCCCCAGCAGCAGAGTGTTCCTGCATATGCACCCAGCGCTGGTGGTTATTATCCACCGTATGCTAGACCGGGAGAAACTTACAATTATGCTCCACCGCCACCGCCTCCCGGGCCGGAGGCTCCGGGGCCAGCCGGTGTTAGGAATCCGCCTGCCTATGGGCAGTATCCACCACACCCACCTCAGCAGCCGCCTCCCCCTCCAGGTACTTCTTCTCCGAGCAACCCATCTCGCACACCATCTTATCAGTACCCGCCTCAACCACCTCCGGCCAGTACTGAGAACACTAACTATCCCCCACCGCCGCCACCTCCCGCAGCGTCTAGTAGTGCTAGCGGGCGTACGAGCACAGGTCCCACTGCTCCTGCACCACCACCAGGACCAGCGCCAAATGCTGCGAATGTGTACTATTCGAGCCATACCCAATCAACTCCCCGTGGATATGCGACGCCGCCGCCTCCGCCGCCTCCTCCACCGAATACATACTCAACAGGACCATATCACCAACAACACGCTCCGCCACCTCCTGCGCATCATACATCACCCCCTGGACACTACCCATATCATCCACCGCCTCCGCACCCGCCGCACCAGGCTTCATGGGGCGCTCCGAATTACCCTCCTGCGCCTGCACCTGCACCTGCACCTGCGCCGGGGGTGTACCCTGGGCAAAATCAAAACCAGAATGGCGGATGGGAGAATAATGCACCTTCGGGACATGGTAACGTACCTGCAACTACTCGCGAGAGTGGTTCTGTCGCTACGACTGCCGCGCCAGCGACAAGCACGAGTTCTACGGCGGGCCCGAATGTCGGGCCGGGTCTTCAGCTTGCACCACTGCGGTCTCGTGATGACCGCGGAGACCGCGAGCGAGACGCGCGGCCGGAGCTGAAGGATGACCGGGACAGGCGAAATGATGACCGGGAACCATGGGGTCACGCATCCGCGCATGGACGTGGCGTCCCAAGCTCGCTCGGGGGACGATCCGATCGTGGGCGGAAGCGACTGAGTATCGGAAGTATGCTCGCGGATGAACAGTAAGTGAGCGGAGTGTTGGTAGGCATTCATGAAGTTTATCATTGTGAGAAGGCGGAAGAACAGCTGAAGATATTCCTCTGTTTTTTTCTTGTTTCCTACCTATTCTAACCGATTATCGTGTTCGTGTACTCACCTGAAAGTTGTTGTCGTTTCATTCCGCGAAAGCGAGACTGCGAGACTTTTTTTAGCTCATTCGCTTTTGACATACAGAAAGCAAAAATGTAGCGTTTATAGGTTCATTTCTGACCCAAAGGTGTCGATGTGAGTAGTGACAGTAGATCGCTTTAATGTATCATTCGGATTTCTCGTGTCCTCTGACTCAGCCAAGCGATGCTATTGTATCATAGCCAAGTTAGCTCAGCGTTGACTGCAGATTGCAGATCAGACTTTGCGGTAATCATTTATCAACTGTGTTCACGTGGACCCCGAGGGCTGGTATTGTCGTCACTGAATGTCTATTGCGATTGTTACGTACTATATAACGTTGTATGTATGGAAACAGTTACGATATTGTAATGTTGGAACCGTGGGCGCGAGGGGGTTTAATTACCGTCTGAATGGGACAAAGGGCTTCTGGCGCATCATATCATACAGTATTTAATTGCATTATGGAGACGTAGTCCAGTGACATGGTCAACAAAATAACGACCACCTTACTTTTCTTGGGGTCCCGTCTCCGACATCCAGCCCCATTCCGAGGCCATCAGCAACCGACGCGTGTCGACAACGCGACAGGCCGTGGGTTCCCGGTATTAAACTTACCAACCGACCAACCGAGCGACAAATGATGATGTATGCCATGTGCATCCAACAAGCTACTTATGCATGATGATGCACTGGTTGTTGTCACATCGTCGTCGTCGTCGTTGCCGGGGTCGGCGCTTGCGTCTGCCAGGTGCGTGGGGCCCCCTCCGCTCGTGCCGCTCCTCCCTCCCTTGTTATCGATATATTGTTTCCTACTGTGGTAAGTCGAATCCTGTCTTGTCTTGCCCCAGTCAGCCCGCCTGATGCCGTGTCGGTACCTGTCCGATTGTCACCTGACGGAACCTGGGCTATTTTGTGCCTCATGTTTGTCTCTATCTTTGTTGTCACTCTCAGCGCTCGGCCCTGACTGCTATATACGGTAGTAGCTCGCTCACAGCTCACTATGCCATTTTGTTCTGGGGGGCCGGCAGACGCTGGGGCAGGGGCACCTCGGGTCCCGCCTCCACGGCTGTATGTCGATGTCGACAGAGTCAGCGGCCCTTGAAAAGCCCCTGTACCGGATCCAACATAAATTACCGAACTCGGACCATCCCTCGTCGGTGTTCTTTCTTCATGCTTCCCGTTTTTTTTTAAAATGCCGAGGCGAGCAGCGTAAAAGTCGAGACATTAAGAGTTTCACAAGGTCCACGTTATCCCCGTCTGAACCGAAGGAGGACCCGGAGGCACAGCTCCAGCTGCAGCATTGGTGCGCCACATAAACCACGTTTTTCTTGCTCGTACTGTATACGTATAGCCTTGCCTGGCACAGCTGGATGCGCAGGCGAGTAAGGTTACAGAAGCGTACCGTGTACGTACGGCACTGGATGCACGAGTGGGCCGTACCCGTGACATGCATGTCGGCGTCCGCCCCTCGCTACAGTAACGTGTTGCCCCTGTAGAGAAGAGCTTGGCGTTCCTCCTTCAAGAAGAACAAACGCGAAACAGCCTTCTCCGCACCTTGCTGTATCGAATCGTAACTCCCCGCTCCCCGAAGTGGTCGGGCAGAGCTCGGGCGCCTGGATTTGGACCCTCGATGCACTTATCCCTTGCTCCTGCTACGGCCAAGCTGGCCAATCCAAAAATCAACAATTGCTTTCCTACTGGTGCTTACTCCGTCGTCACAAGATGCCAACCCCAGGACCACGATGTTTGCCAAGTTACTCGTTGCGGTGCTATCGTAGCCCGTGCGAGCCACCCCGGTCCGTGTTATGCAACTTGCAGGGAACGACCTGTGAAATGAGGCTTTTGTGGACGGATGTTTCGAGGGGTTTCAAACAACTTCTGCAAACCCACCACCGTCATGTCCACGCAGACATTCTCTGCTTCAGATATCTCTATTTCGGCAGCCTCGCATCACTGTCCTGTCTTACGTCGTCCCGTTGGATCGTGGTAGCTAGCGGCCTTCGTAGTTGTCGCGGTTGCGGTGGTGACCACTGCCCGCAGCATGCGTCTGGTGACTCGGAAACGACTGGCGGAAGGTGCAACATATGAATTGGCCACGGATGTACGATCGCAATCACAGGTAGTTCACACGATATTCGTGCGTATATCATGGGCCCTCAACTTCTTTGCTGCGGTGGATGACGGAGCTGTTCGCTCACCGCTCAGCCACATGAGCAGGGCTCCCCGCGTCAGCAAAAGATACCAGTGGAATGGTCCAAGAGACAGGGGGATCCGCAGGAGGAGGATACGCAGACGAGGCGCAGGAGATCACGGGACGAGAGTAACACAGAACGATGATGTAAAGCGAAAAGGACATATTGGAACGACAAGAAAAAGGACATGGGAACGACAACAATCAATCCAACAATCTAGAAGTGCGCGATTCGACCCTCCACCGATTGGCTCGCCCCTGTCTGGATCAGTCAGTCCTGGTCCGTTTCGGTCTGGGCGGTCTGACCAAGTCTTGATCATTTGACCAGGTCGTCCGTGCGGCGTCTGTGCGTCTGTCTGTAACGGTCTGTTCATCCAACAATTTGCTGATGCTGATGTAGTGATACCGCATACCGTATGGTCCACGGATACCTGTGTCGTGCCCATAGATGGCACATCCCACCTGTCTCCGCTACCGCATTGGTGTTCCAACTCTCCTGATCTTGAAACTATCAAACCAAAAAGCAGGCCCTTTAGAGAAACAACGATAACCTCGGAAAACGACGGGAGGTTAACGACAAATGGGCGACAGCAGTAGCTATAACATTCCTCAAGAAGCCGCGTTCCGCTCTCCGATAACCCCTCACTTTTCATTATTCAAAGCCACGCCCAGTCATTACGTCGTAATCGATCGTAATCGAATCAGAAGTGTAAAAGGTCAATGGTTTCTATGATTAATGTATCGAAAGTATGCCCGCATGCATATATAGCACAAGGTAGGGGAGTCCGCGCCATCGATTGTCCCACAACTCCATCATTGCTGACTTGGCGCTCTCGTTCACCCACTGCACGCAAATGGTGGAAATGGGTGACTTGCTGTTGTTAGATTATGTGTGTTAAGGTAACGAAAGCCTCAGAGTAGTCGCGAGCGAGAGCCCCGAGAGATTGATGGGACATGGGTGCCCCGGGGATGACCCCCCTAAAACGCTCTCTTTTACTGGGCTCTAGTACTACAAGTAATCTACTTACTAATAGACTATGAAATCATATAGTACGTCACAGGAAACCCAAAACGAGTGTACCCGAATGGGCGAAGATGAAGCCAAGGAGAACAAGAGAACAAACGCTGAGAACATTTCATGACGGATGTAAGAAGTCATTCGTGTCCACTTATCCCCACTCGCGCGCATAACCTTACAACAGGTTATGGGCCCTGACGTTGCCCTCTAAAAACTCATAACACATACTCGCGTTTCATAGCATGTGGGGAATGATGCCAGCAATATA
>QFEA01001278.1:0-10486 GCA_003315975.1 Lactifluus echinatus | reverse complement strand
TTGTGCCCTCGTTGAATGGTTTTCCGCACTGGGTGATCAGCCTGACGAGGACACAGGTATGTGGGTTGTTACACCCGATGTCAATGTGAACGGCGACCAAGACACTCAAGTTGTCCACATCGACACTATTGTGCGTGTTGCACATCTTCTACCCGTTTTTGGTGACGCTCCTTTGCCGGTTCAAGGGATCCAGCCATCAGATACAATGGATGCCTTTCAGGCATATTATGTTAACAAATACATAGATCATCACGCTCATACATTAGCATTTTGATTTATGAAATAAACTACTAGGTGCAGGGTGATAAATTAAAAGTGAACTAGTGGCTAACCGGTTTGTATCTAGGAGCGAGCTTGGCGATGTACTGAGATCCGAAAGTTCTTCAAACGAGCGCTAGCGCTGTTTTCGCGACCGCGATGACAGTGTCTTTAATTTAGGGCCCCACCCTTGAGCTCAGCATCGGTAATGGGTGCGGCTTTTTCTTTTAAAGTATACATGGCGCGTCTCGAGTATTTAGTCTTTTGTTGATCCTGAAGACTAATCACTTATTTCCCCCCCAAACCAGGTTGCCAGTCATTTTCTCTGATGCCAAAGGCTAGGACCGCAACGACGATTTCTGCTGCTGGCTTAGGTGCTAGGATTGCAACAAGCGGTATGGGCCATCAACACGGCAAAGGCAACGGGAGGCGTGGCCGATCTGCCCACAGCACCTCCTGTTACGGGGCTTCCCCGAAGCCTGAGCGATAAAACTGTAAGGCGTTACTCGTCCTAGAGTCGCCTGGCCTAAGTCTGAACAGTCCCTCTCCAACCCTCCGTTTAGGGTGAGAGCGTGAGCTGAGTGCTCCCTAAGATAGTCTGGCAGAACGCTTCCAAGTCCCACTTGGAAGGAATAGGTCTTGCACACAAGAGGAGAGCGAACTAGGAGTGTATTCACTAAGTCTCTAGAGGAGACTCAGCTTAAGGTGTTACAGCTAGTAAGTAGTTCTATATATACTACTTGGCTGGGGCAGTGTCCTAGGGTTATATGGAGATACTACGTAGCCTTCCCTAATGGCTACTTATGAAATGCGATCACTGATACCTATGAAACGTACATGTGACGCTACTGAAACATATCATACCAGGGCTGTGTCCATCACTGATGCCATGCCATCAGTGGCACCGTATGCGCCCGTGACATCACCCTCCATTTAGGTGGAGGGTGCAAAGCGAAGAGCTCGACGGCGCCCGACTTGGTTTCTGAGCGACTCCANNAGGTAGCATGTAGCCCTATATAAGCACTGTATGCCGTAGTGAACAGACCCTAAGTCTGTTCTCCTTGTGACAATACCAAGTCGCTTGACCTTCCCTCTGCTTGTGCACCACCGCTCCTCAAGGCCCATTGCCTTGACTCGCCCAGAGACGGACACACTTTGGCTGAGGACGTGACACTCCGTCCAGTAGCAGCCTCAGTCGATACGCGTTGGACTTGCGCGTAACAAGGTAGCTCGCGAGGCAGCAGATGCCACTGCGACAGGAACAAACGTGGCCGCAAGTGGGTCTAACCCCCAAGCCCGTAACGATGCACCAGAATCAAGGCACTTTATCCCTCGTCCTCAAGGGCGAATAGATAACCTTCAAGCGGCCATGGGCCTTTCGATGAGAGAATTTCAAAATTACTGTGTGCGTCGTCTCCATTGCAGTTCAACAGTGTACAGTGTCAAATATTTTTTACATCACAGGGCCTTATTCACGACTTGGCCAAGTCGGTCGATCTGGATGAATCTGAAGCCTGGCCAAACCAAGATCTCGAGAAAGTCTCACGGATTTGCGCTTTGGTAAGTTTTTATTTAAAGTATGGTATTTCATTATTAACCCTATCTACGTTACAGATCCGAGAGCGTTCTCGTTCTGGCACACTGCCCATATATGAAGACGAATGGCCTGTCATGGCCTACTTGGAGCGTCACTGCAGGGTTCTTATAATGAGACCTGCAGCGCGTATGACTACAAATAGTCGTGCCTATCATTTATCTTTGGAGGATGAGGAGGAGGATGACGACAACGGCGATGGCGATGGCGATGACGACAACGACGACTACGACGACTACGACGACAACGGCGACAACGACAACGGCGACAACGACAACGGCGACAATGACAACGGCGACAACGACAACGGCGACAACGACAACGGCGACAATGACAACGGCGACAACGACAACGGCGACAACGACAACGGCGACGATTAGGTCGGAACGGAGCAAACAACTTGAAGGACTATATCTAGCTTTTTCATTGTACTGAATTATAATGCCCTCATAATCAGACTTTGTTTTGGATAACGCAATATTAATCGGTTTTGGTCTATTAATTCAGCAACTTTGTGGGGAGCTCAGTGCTGATGCACAACTACACAGGTGGCACAGACACACAGACACCGTACAGATGCACAGACACCGCACAGACGCACAGACGCCATGCAGACACAACAGACGCCACGCAGACAGCTTATTCAGATGGCCAGACCACCCAGACCCGGGACAGACCAGGACAGACCGGGACAGACCAGGGACAGACCCGACAGACCAGGGACAGACCTGACAGACCCGACAGACAGGCACAGACCCGTGATCTTTTGCTGATGTAAGCGCCAGTGGCAGATATAATGTTACTCTAACCATATCTCTGGCACCGAGATGCGAGACTGTCATTCATGATAGCTTCCGCGTGGACAAAGCAAGCAAACTTGTATGACTGTTCTGCACTCACTTGAAGCCCCAATTTTCTGAAATTTAATAAAACCTATATGAAAGAAACTACCGCTATACATATGTTAAGTACATGCTATATATATAGGAATTTATCTTAAATTATATGTGGGTGACTGCAAGGCGGTGGATGACATTAATTCAAGCTCGCCATCCAGAGGGATAAATGAAATTGTTCTGTCGTTCAAGCGCGACAAGGATACTGAGCCCACCCAACCAATTCCCTTTTTTGGAACAGTCCAAACCAGGCGAAGCTGCTTCGGCAAAGTACCTGATAGCATCATATGAATTCATCACTCGTCACACCAAATAAAATGTTCAAGTCCTGCTGCCCGCTTCTGAAAATAAAATTGGACCTGAAATGTGGTAAGGCGAGGCTTAAGGCCACACCCAGAACCACGTTCTGGACTGCACATGGTGCATCCTGAGCCTTCCTCCCAACTTGATATTGACTTTGTCAACACGTTTGACCTCGCCTGGCTGACCGATTTTAGTGTTGTGAGTGATGTTGAAATGCATTGAGTTCGGGTGAAACTGACCTGAAAGAGAGTGTCGATGTGGGTGTGACCGAAGGAAGTCCAAGGCGTCCGAGCTCAGAAAGTTGAATGCGGGCAGAGGTTGATCAGTCGTCTGGAGTGGTGAGAAACTGGGTTCCAACAGCTGGTGGATCGGTGCGCATCATCGAGAGAGGGGTGAACTGGCCAATGAAAGCGCAGGTGGAGGAAAAGGGAAAAGGAAGGAAGGAAGCCAGTGCATGCAGAAGATTTTCAAGAAAAACTGGAGCTCAGTGCTCCCTGAATTGTTTGTTGTACACTAATGATATAACCTAGATTTTATACAGTTGTAGATGTCGGGTAGGCGAAGGGATTCAGGGCATTCTAGCACTTGATGCGGTATATAAGCGCTACTGGGGGTAGCACTTGTGAGATCGTTTGGGACCCGTTCCTGAAGAGAGAGAAAGAAAAGAGAAAACTAAGAGACTTCGTTGCGTGCAGAACTGGGTGAGAACAACTGGGACTCGTTTGCCCTCCGAAGTTGCCTGTTCTATTTGGGTCAAGAGTACCTATCTTTTATATGTCTGGTGGTAGTATTGTCTGTCCAACAATTAATAAGGAAGAAAATGGTTTAGTGGTAATGACAGTGACATTGGACAGGAGAGAATGTAGCTAGAGAAAGTATGGATGAAAGAAAAGACCAAAGAAGGAGTCGCGCGCTCAGCGTCAGGCACTCCGAATGCTCCGAAATGAGGTTTTGAGCCTAGCCCTAGAGCTTGCTCTACAGCGGCGAATGGAAAGGGTGGTCAAAAAAGAGGGAACATAAGTCCCAGAGTAAAGAGGGAGGGTCGTGCGTTGTCAAGTGAACTGAGGCGGTGAGTGGCAAAGTGATAAGAAAAGGGGCATCTGTACCCAAAGGACTTGGAGTTGGTGTCATGGGATAACCAGTAACCGGTAATCTCTTGATACTGACAACAGGTCATGGGCTAAACGTGTGAGTCCGATAGTTTAAATTGTGCCACTTTCACTCCATCTCAGGCTCATGCCAAATCGGTTTAGCAGGAAGGTCATTTACCCTGCGAAGTCGTCGCCTGCGAAGTCGTCAGATCAAGATCCCATTATCTAAGATGTTCTTGATAGCGTCTAGACTATCATGGCACGGTGGCTTTGCACCACCTTTGCAGTACAGTATCGATTAATCTCAACTTACCCGAAACTCAAGTTTAAGTTGATCAGAGCTGTAGATGACTGTCACTTTGACAAGACATTCATAAATTGAAGGGGATATCTGAACATGATATACCAGCTTGACGAGATTATACAGACGTCTCGACCTTAAAGCCACGGAAGGGCTCGGTGGTATGAGTAACTGAATGACTAATATAAATGTGGAAAAGACAATCTGTGCTGTGGTCCGAGCTTAAGATTCTATGGCATCGGGGGAATGATACAAAGGTCTACGCCGTACTTGGGATAAACACCTGTTTGAGACTTCTTTAAATAATGGCTGCTGCTGTCTGTGCAAACACTACTGACAGCCATGCGTGTACACCTTATCACCGTCCTGGGTCTCTCTTTACCTTTGGCAGCACTTGCGGCCCTGTATGATGACCCCGCTTTTTTACCATCCAAGGATTATGATTATATTATCATTGGAGGTGATTTGACAACCAGCAATGATTCTTGTTTGCATGCCAACTCGGGAAATGACTTACCCTGATTTTTCAGGAGGAACTGCTGGAAGCATTCTTGCTAATAGGCTAACTGCCTCATCACAGAATTTGGTGCTGGTGATTGAAGCTGGGCCTAGGTATTCAGTTCGATTAACGTTTTTATTTCCTTCCTGCTGAGAGACGCCATATTGTAGTGACACTATTAACCCTAACATTTCGATACCATTTCTGGCTCCATCTCTTCGAAATACTGTGGTCAATTGGAACTACACCACGGTCCCACAAGCAGGTCTCAACCACCGCACTGTTGATTACCCGTGGGGAAGGACCCTCGGAGGCTCGTCGTCAGTTAGTAAGTAATTGGAGATACGATGTGCGGACTGCAAGTTGTAGTGCTTACGCATTGCGTAGACGGTATGGTCTGGACTCGAGGCCCAAGTGATGATTATGATCTCTGGGCAAGCTTGACCAGTAACCCTGAGTTGTCATGGAAGTCCATGGAAGTTGTCTTCAAATTGGTACGCATTGTGAGGAATCTGGCTCACACACTATCTCACACATACTTTAATTAGATCGAGAAGCTCGTTCCTCCTGCCGATGGTGGAAGGGGGGAGTTTGGCGTGTTGGCTCTGCCTAAGATAATCCTGACCCTAATCTGGTGCTAACTTGCTCCTCTTCCCTCGTCCTTGTCCCGTGACCTGCGCCCTCTCCTGTGACCTCCCGCTGTGCTCCCTGCGTCCCTAGATCCCTACTCCATGTCCCCCTCTCACGAAAAGCGGTGTCCTCACCGCTTTGTATCTTTTCGGCTGGGGTTGATTCTCGCTGGTCCTCATTCCATCTTATTTGGTCTCTTTCCAGTTTACTCCCCTCCTTAGGTATAAATGTTCGTAGTCGTCTTGCACTGAATTCACCATCAATCTCTATGCCGTCGAGTTGCTCCAGTTTGTAGGCGTTTCTGATCCGCCTTAGGACTCGGTAAGGTTGTGACCATTTTGGTAGCAACTTCCTCTCCGTTTTGAACGTGTAATCTAAGTCGCTGCGATACACCTGAACCAATTGTCCCGGTATGAATGTAACCTCACCTGTTTGTTTGAGGACGCGTTTGTCAAACACGTTTTTCCTCCTGATGGCGTGCTTGACCATGTTTTCGTATCCATCGACGCGTTGCTGTGCAGCGTACGCCATGTGGATTGCTGCTTGGTCGGGTGTGGCTTCCTCTGACGCTGCGTGAGCTGCCGTGGTCGGGGTGCCTATCGCCATTCCCAAAAGGAGTTCCTTAGGAGAGAACCGGAGGGCCGGTAGGATTTGGTGGTTGAGGGCTCGGACTGCCTCGTTGTTACAACTTCTTTCTCATGGCTCGCATTCGGGGCCTCGACTGCTTACACATACCGATGGACTAATTACATTACGATTACTGATCCAGGCTGACTGAGCGTCGATTACTGTACATTACTGATACGATGACTGATGCGCTTACTGATGCGCTGACTGAGATAGCTTACTGATGCTGACTGACCCATCAGTCAGCATGTTTACTGTACATTAGACACGCTTACTCATAGGTAGCACGTAGCCCTATATAAGCACTGTAGCACGTAGTGAACAGA
This sequence comes from Lactifluus echinatus, assembly GCA_003315975.1. Lineage (NCBI taxonomy): Eukaryota > Fungi > Basidiomycota > Agaricomycetes > Russulales > Russulaceae > Lactifluus > Lactifluus echinatus. The sequence goes on along the minus strand of QFEA01001278.1, from coordinate 3,961 downwards.
CCCTAAGTCTGTTCTCCTTGTGACAATACCAAGTCGCTTGACCATTCCCCTCTGCTTGTGCACCACCGCTCCTCAAGGCCCATTGCCTTGACTCGCCCAGAGACAGACACACTTCGGCTGAGGACGTGACACTCCGTCCAGTAGCAGCCCTAGTCGATACGCGTAGGACTTGCGCGTAACACTCGTCGAGGCGGTCTGGCCATTTCCGGAGGTCCTCCTCACGCGGCTCTTCGGTGTTATCATCTCCTAGGTTCGTGGCGCACAGTCGCTTCAAGATGTGTAGTAGAATCTTGTTGGTGCCCTCTACCAGTCCATTTATCCACGGAGAATATGCGGGTGTTACATGGTGTTTGCAGCCGTTCGCCGCGCAGAACTCTCGGACTGCGTTGTTGTTGAAGTGGCGTCCGCCATCCGTCATGAACGTTTCTGGCGCTATGAAATTCTGGGCTATGGTTGACAATGCGTCCACCGTTGTCTTTGCGGATCCTGCAATTTTATACTTGAAAGCCCATATGTGCTGTGAGAATGTATCAAGATACAGGCCTATTGTGTGGTAGCCGCCTTTGCCTTGCGGCATAGCCAAGTAATCGCCGACTAGCAGCTCGAACGGGTGCCTGCGGGTAATCGGTTGTAGTAAGGCATTCAATCGACTTGGTCCGAAGTTTTTGCACTGTGCGCATGACCCTATCGCTCTCATTATCAGCAAGTCGAGATCTGGACATGTGATCTTATCCATGAGAGCGATCTTGATCGCATCCCGCCCCATGTGTCCTCCTTCTGTGTGCTGTTTGTATGCCATGCTCTCCGCCTCTACCCTGGAGATGCACTCTGTTTTGGTTCGGGCTCGGGTGCTTGTTCCACCGTGCATTTTCCACAGTTTGCCGTCCTCTAAGAGATACTGTGATGCTCGGTGTCTCGCCCGTTGTCGGTCTCTCACCGTTGTCGCGCTGTCCTGTCCTATCAGCGCATCAATTACCTCTACGAACAAGTGTTCGTTCTTCAGGCGGTCCCTCAGTTGCCATGTTTTGTCATCTATGTTCTGGGGAATTGTGAGCATGATGTCGTTAATTAGGCCTACCCTGCGGTCTTGGTCTGGGTCAACTGTCCACTCGCTGCCGTCCCCATTCTGGGTCGGTTGGCCTTCCCACTGTCGACTTAGTCCGTCTGCAACCACGTTGATCTTGCCTGGTACGTGTCTGACGTCTATTATGTGGTGTGCCAGTATGCCATCCTGCCATCTTGCGTGGACGGCGCTGGGTTTGTCGCTCAGCAGGGTGTCCTTGAGGGCCTGGCAGTCCGTTTCGATCTCGACTGGGAACCCCCAGATTATATCTGAGAACTTATCCAGGGCATGCTTGAGAGCCGCAAACTCCAGGAGGAACGGTTTGTACTTAGCTTCGCTTGCCGACGTTCGTTTTGATGTGAACGCGATCGGCCTGAGCTTGTGCACGATGGTTCCGTCTTGGCGCGTGTGAGGGAATCGTTGGGCTAGCACTCCTCCGAACCCTTCTTGGCATCCATCTGTCGTAACCACGAATGGTGTTCCGTCCCACCTCGGGCCTCGTAGTACTGGCTCTGCGGTGAGTGTTGCTTTAAGTTCTAGGAAAGCCTTTGTGTGCCTGTCTTCCCAACGATCACTTAGCTTGTGGCCAGCCATCACTCGTCTGTATGTGCTTTTCGTGCACGGCTGAGGTAAGGTGACTTCCGACATGAGGTTCCTTAGGGGTCCTTCGATCCTTGCATAATCTTTAATGAGATCGCGGAAATGCCCTGTGAGTCCTAGGAACGACGCTAGGTTTAGAGCTGTGTCGGGACGTCTCCAATTTACCACCGCTGTGATCTTTGTTAAGTCTGGCAGCACTCCTCGCTGGCTTACTCGGGCTCCTGCGAATGTAGCTTCTGTCATGAACAATTTTGACTTAGCTGCCGACAGCGAGAGCCTCCGTTCGCGGACGCGATCGAGAATGCGGCTGAGCTTTCCTATCATTTCGTCGAAGGTGTCTGCCGCAGCTCCACCGTCGTCGACGAATATTTCTAGGGCTTTGTCCGCTATGAGATCGTGCAGGTGTACCGCTGTGACGTTCGCGAACGTCGTGGGTGCCCCCGTCAGTCCAAACGGCATCCGTATGTACCAGAAATGTCCCAGTCCTTCTATGTAGAAGGTTGTGTACGGTCTCGACTCTGGTTCTATTTCGACAGCGTAGAATCCCGACGCGAAGTCTATTACACTCACATACCGGTGCCCGCTGAGGCGGTGTTGTTTTGCCCGGATGTCACCTTGGGGCATCGGTGCGACCTTGGAGTGTTTGTTGATTTCTCTGAAATCTTGGCATATCCTCCATTTTTGGTTACGTTCGTCGTGCTGCGTTGGAGCGGTCGTCGGTTCTAGGGGTGGTACCTGAAAACGCGGTGTTAGTCCTGCTTGTTCGCACTCGAGGTTTACCTTTCGTTGAAGCTCTTCCAGTGATAAGCCGGATCCTTCATGTTGCTTTTGGCCCAGGGTTGTGGGTGAAACGCATTTGATTTTTGTCGGATCTGCTCTTTCTATAATGCCCGTGTCCAGCATCTCCAATACCTTTTTATGTATGTAGCGCCGTTGCGGGGGTGTGAATGTCCGCTGGCGTGCTTTTGTCGGGAGCCTCGCGTCCTCTGGTATTTTAAGACTGAGCGTTGCGTTGCTCGCCGGTATTACTTCTTTGACTGAGAGCGCGAAACAGTCAGCGTACGTTTCTATGAGATCACGGACCTTTTCTCTTTGATCTGTAGTGAGGTCGTCTCCCACCTGTATCACTTTCAGTATCGCCTCGATCCGCTTGGGGTTAAACGGGTTAGTTTGCCTCGTGTGGACCTCGCTGTTCGGCTCTTCTGTCGTAGTATAGGCTTCTCGTGTTTCTTTTCCATCGAAGCGACTCCTCGTGTCCTCGCTTGCCGTTCGCTTTTGGCTTCGCGAGGGTGGTGTATCGGTTCCCTGTGGCAGGTTCGTTAGTACTGCTGTGTGTTCGTTGCTACGTACCGTTATTGTGTCTGTCTCGTAATCGTGTAGCGCCTTGAAGGCACGCAGCATGGGTTTGCCCAATAGGAATTCCCATCCGCCGCCGCTGTCAAATACCTCAAATGACCCTTGCGCCTGTATCCCTGCGAGGCTTAGTGTGCCTGTCCATGTTGCCTGTGAGTTTACCAGCGTGCCGTTTGCCATCCTGAGGACACGCGGCGATGGCTTCCACCCATTTAGGTCGTTCTTTATTCTGTCGAACACTGTGGAACACATGGCGCAGATCATCACACCGTCATCGATTAGGGCTCGCACCTGGACTCGTTGTTCTTTGCGCCCGTGTATATGGACGTCGTTTGTAAACGGTTGTTCCGCTCTCTCGGTTCCTCCGATCGCGTACAGACTAGTGATCTCATGTTCTGGCTGAATGTACTCGACTTTGGTCTCGGGAGGTGGTACAGGCGTGTCCCCATGTGGCTCCTCGCTCCCCACAGGGACTGGTATGGTAACGTCTTTTTTCTCTGAGGTTCGGGTCACCCGCTCGCTACCTACGTGGATGGCCCTTCCCCATTTCCCTGCTCCGAGCTTTGTCCGTCATCCCACCACAGCTGCCGCCCGCCTTCATCGTCTTCCACCACTAGGTACACTTTGGGTTGAGCTTTGTTTGCCCTGCCCAGGACTTTGCCGCAGATTGCTCTCCATTTCCTCTCTTCCCTAGGTATTGCGCTTGGGTGGCTGTCTGTGAGTTTGCATGCCGCCGCTCGGTGCCCGTTGGTGCCGCACATATAGCATTCTCCGCTGCAGATCACGGCGGTGCCAGGGCGCAGAGGCACCGGGGTGGTCTCTGTGACGGGGTCTGACGTGGTTCTGGAGGCTGCCCACTGAGTGAGCTGCCTTGCATATGCTGCCCGGCCCGCCTCCGTATTTGGGTGGTGAGGGTACGTTTGGAGTCGCTGGAGTACGGCTGCT
>QFEA01001274.1:0-16343 GCA_003315975.1 Lactifluus echinatus | reverse complement strand
ACCATTCAGTCGGCCAGGCAAAGTCCTAATGTTGAAGAGCAAGCATGAAGTGGGAGAGACAGCCACAGGTGTACATGGTTCTGAGCGGAGACAGCTCAGAATAGTGGCACAGGCATGGGCCCCGTACCAGTGGTTCTGAGCTTACAGAGGACTAGGTGTGGAAAAAAGTTTTTGAAGCATTTGTAAGCATTTGTAAATAACTTTAACCCAATATGGATGAGTAACAGGTATGCCCTCTATGGCTCAGTAGGTATGCCATATGCCATATGCCGTATGACCCCCAATTTCCCTGCAAACCAACTTGGTAACTCTGAAAATCTATGCCCTATAAGAGAGTATGCCTTTATACGTGTATGCCTTAGGAGGGAGTCGACTGTAACTACTACAGCTATGAGGTTGCTATGCAGAGCTACATAGTGGCCATGTGTTGCTATGTAGAGCTACATAGTGGCTATGTGTCACTATGTAGAGCTACATAGTGGCTATGTGTTGCTATGTAGAGCTACATAGTGGCCATGTGTCACTATGTAGGGCTACATAGTGGCCATGTGTCACTATATAGGGCTACATATCACTATGTAGAGCTACATAGTCGCTATGTGTCACTATGTAGTGCTACATAGTCACTATGTGTTGCTATGTAGTGCTACATAGTGGCCACATGTCACTATGAGATGCTATGGCAACTATGAGCACTATGACGCAAAACCGGGTTTTGCTGATGCTTACTGGTAGTCCTTGTATTAGGGGCTGTGTCTTAGTGTCACGTGGTTTAAGGCAGTGTTGATCATGTGATCGGAAGGCTGTGTAGTCACATGATGGGGTCACATGGTCTTGGGTCATGTGTTCTAAGGGGTTTTCAAGAAAAGAGAGAAAAGGAGTCAGAAAATCAGGTAAAAATAAGGAAAAAGCGTTAGGGGCAAGGACGAGTCGTGACAAATAGGATTGGGTCAGATAGGAAGCAATGGGTATGGAAACAGGTGGGGGAGGGGTTGATTGAAAGGGAGCTCCAGGGAACAGTGAAATTTAGGGGTGGAAACATCATGGTATAGGGGTGTATGGGCTGGAATGGTGTTGGGCAACTGGCAGAGGTTGAGGGGAGGATGGATGCTGACTAGTATGTGGACATTTTGGACAACCACTTACTGCCCAGCTTGGAGGAATCTGGGGTTGGTGATGATACACTCATTTTTCAGCAAGACAATGACCCCAAGCACACCTCCAGAAAGGCCAAAAACTGAATGGAAGAGAACAATATCACTCTTCTAGACTGGCCTCCACAGTCCCCAGACCTTAACCCCATTGAACACCTATGGCAATACATAAAATCACAGTTGTGCAAGTATGAAACACTAGCAACAGGAGTGTGGCAGATTTAGGACAGAGTGGCAGAGGTGTGGAATGACATAGAGCCAGAAGTGTGTCAGAAGTTGATTGAAAGTATGCCTAGAAGGTTGGAAGCAGTTATCAAGGCCAAGGGGGGCCATACAAAGTACTGAATTGTGTATTTTCTATGTTTTTGATACCTACTCAAACAATTGTCCCAATGAGTCATCTAATTGAATGGCCTGTATCTCCACAGGAACACCATCAAATTACATAATTCTTAATTTCATATGTAGCCAAGATGTGGAACTTTGTTACATACACTGACACTTTGGCTTTGTTTGGCCTTGATGTGGTGCTACATCACACGCAAGTAAAAAGTGCAAAACATTGGGACAATTGTTTAAGTCACTATATGTTAGTCATATCACAGTCACAATAGGATTTGCATTTTTTGTGTTTATTACCCCAAATATTAATGTCATCACCAGGGATAGTGTTTTTACAGAATGATTTCCCACATTTATCAAAAGAAGAGCTTATGAAGGAGATAAGTATTGTGGGCCAGGTCAAATATTTTCATAGCATCCGTATACACACAGTAGCACATCATATGCTTATCCTTAAAAAGGCAACTCCAATGATTTTGTCTAACTGTTGTCCTAGGGGAGAGCTGGGCTAGCTAAGGCACCCCTCAAGATCTATATATACACAGACTTAAAGAAAGGTTGACTGAATAACCAAAGACATACCAATGAGTAGTAGGAGATAAGCTGACCCAGTTCTCCCCTACACTAACATTTCCGAAAAAAGAAAGGAGAACAAATATTGACCAAATATCATTACAAATGAAAGTTATGTGACATATAGACAAGCTTTTTAAGTCGAGTACTGAAGGGCCAATATGGCAATGCATGAGTTAGGTTGCACGTGAAGTTATAGAGTGAGTGATCTCAGCTAGTAACACTTACATAACATTTCAGGAGTTTCCACATGTCACCTGTGTGATGGGGGCCTTTAACATGACATGTTATTTTTCTTTTGTTTTTTCGGGTTTGCCAGATAGCCACAATACACGTGATGTGTAATGCATGTGTGAGTTAGCTATGCTGCGAGCTGTGAGGCTGTAAGCTCAGGAATTCAGATTTTTGGATTTCCTCAAAAGAAATATAACATATCACATTGAAGGCCCCTGTCACACATGTGATGTGTGGAAACTCCCAAAATGTTATGTAAGCATTACTAGCCAAGATCACTCACTCAATAACTTCACGTACAACCTAACTTAGTGTTGCTGTGGCTCAAGCCGATGTTTTTTGATTTTTTAGTTGTATCTCTAGAAATAAAATAGATAAAAATCTGAAAATATTTGAGCAGCTAGATGAGATCAGAAGCCGATGGATCCTCTGCCAACATTAAGCGATCCGATCAGCCGTTCCTGAGATAATCAATTGGGTACAATCGGCTACACTTTTTCTATAGCTGATTGTAGCCGATCGATTATCTCAGGAACGGCTGATCGGATCGCTTAATGTTGGCAGAGGATCCATCGGCTTCTGATCTCATCTAGCTGCTCAAATATTTTCAGATTTTTATCTATTTTATTTCTAGAGATACAACTAAAAAATCAAAAAACATCGGCTCGAGCCATAGCAACACTAACCTAACTCATGTGTTGCCATATTGGCCCAATGTGTAATAATGACAATGCATAACCTCCTCCACTTAGTGCAATGGACAATGACACTCATTTTTCTACAAAAAAATGTTCCAAGACATGGTGTAAACATCTCCTGCCCATAGACTTCCCACATAAAACCTGTGACCATTGTTGAGAGCAAGATAGGCAAACTAAGAAGGCTTAAAGAGTTTGTGAGGGAACAAAAAAGGAGTGAGAGCTCAACAAGTGCACAGTGGGTGAGAAAGCCAAGAGGATGGATGAAAACATGTCAGGAGATGAAAGAATATTGAGCAGACCTCAGGTAGAGGCCATTCTCAATGAGAGTGAGGTCAAACTTGATTCTAAAGGTTATATGATGGTCAGTAACTTATTCTCAATATAAAATAGGACTAACAGTAGAATCTACAGATATTTGATACCAGAGAGGATATGTTTAACTCCCTTCGAACAGGATTTAGAACACACAACAATGTAGAGTTCAGGGGAACTTACACAGTTTCAAATGACCCTCTAGTGTTAGATAGGGAGCACATTGACATGGTTGCAAAGGAAATCTGAAAGGTAACAGAATATAGATTTACATAAGTGCATGCCCAATGCTAGTGCTATATGATATTTACCAGATTAGTATGAAGGATCATAAGCAACAGCAAATGGGGCACCAAACACGGTTTTAGTGCAGCCAGGATGAAGCATGAAAGAAGAGATCAAAAATTTCCAAAGCACCAAATGTGTGACATCGTAATAATGCTGGAATGAAGTGGTATCCATGCCACAGCCAACTATGTGTTACTTGCTGAGAAAGCATGCTAGGAGGGGATAAGATGATTACCATTTGACTTGATCATCATGCAAAGCATATACATTATGTTATGTCACCATGCCACCTGGTGCAGTAGATATAATTCAAGAGAATGTCAAGTGGTTAACACCAGTTACAATGGTCGGAAAGGTGCAGGCAATATATCTATTTATAACATCAGCATAGATCTACACAGCTTGGATGCAGATGAGCCAGATGTTCTGGTGTCATGATGATCTACAGCTATCATCAGTGTGAAAGCTTCTTGATGAAGATAGAGACAATGTTGATGTTTTCTCACTAAGGAATGTTCCTGAAGGGGTCAATATACTCTGTTGGGGTATAAAGAAGATTGAGAGGCCATTGCATGGGAAGATAATCAAAGTGGGACTTGATGCGACATGTAAGCTATATCTAACCTTTAAGAAAAGTAAGCTTACAAATCCAAGCAGATACAAATTCAAAGCACCTTGAGCTATACAGCATGATGGTGGAGTATGATAATGCAGGCTTTCCAGTATCATATTGCCTTCTGTCAACTGCAACATCAATAGAGCAGGGCAAATGAAAGAAAGCACTCATAGGATGGGCTACATGCATCAAAGAGGCATATGGCATAGATCCAGTCTTCATGCATATTGATAAAGACATGGCAGAAATCAGTATAGCAAAAGAGGTCTGGAAAGTGAAGATCAACTTATACTAGTGGCACCTCTATTGAGCAGTGTGGACTTAGTTGAGCCAGGCAAAACTTACTACAACACCATACAATATTCAGCAGGCCCATATAGAATTTCCATTTATCAACATTACCTTTATCCCTCCTGGACAAGCCAATGCTGAAGAATATAAGGGTGGTGTACCTGATGATGTCATACCCAGCCTGGCATGTCACTATTGGGATCATTTAAGGAAGCCTCAATTAGAGAGGGACAACCAGAGTCGAGTTTAGAGTCCACTCAATAGCCTAGATGCAGCTCAGAGAGTATTGGGTCGGAGGACGAGGATCGGGGATCTCAGGCAAGACTTAGTTGTGCAATAACTAAGTTGAGCTAACGCGTTTCAGAATAACAAGTAGTACTAAGCCACTTATGACAAGATAGCTTAGGACTGTGAGAATTGAGATCGTCTCTAAGACTATAGCCCTTAGAGTGGCTTCACAAGCTCTTATAGGTCACACAAGTGAACGCAGACACAAAGGCTGGTATTCACAAAGGAAAACAAGCTTAAAGCTCGTTCATACAGTTGTAGACTAGCTTATATACATTGAGGCAGAGTCAAATAGGAGTCAGGGAGTATGAGTCATATTGTACAGTCACAACTGAAGTAGGGAGGCGAGGTCATATGGACCTATGAAATGTGAGTCATATGGACCCATGAGTCACACAAAAGGTGGAAGGGAAAGATAGAGCAAAAGTAAAATGAGAAATGAGATAGTTCATGACAGATGATATAGAAAATATACACCCTATACAAACAAACATGAGTATCCTGAACACAACTATAGGGGCAACCAATACCTTATCCATCACCATTCCTGTGCCCATCCTTTGATTCCAGGGTATGCACACCTGAGTCCTGAGGGGATCAAAAAGTAAGCTGTTTGGCAAATGTATGAGTTCTGCATTAAATACGACTTACAAGAGGCATGAGCATACCTTTGGGAAAACTGGTATCGAAAGGGCCAGTGGGAGCTCTGGGCATGATTGGCACATCCAGAGATACCTATCTTGAAAACAACAATGATTCTAGAAAGCCAGTAAGTATGGATCAGCCATTGAGAATTCCAAAACTTACCTTTAATTTAGTTGGCGACAAATAAAGCATGACTTCCTCCATTACTTTCACATGCTACAGTGTGATCTTCTAGTCTGGATTCTAATTGTCAAACTTGCACCATCATATTATTAAAAAAAGCTTGTATTATTGAAAATTGGAACGCTTACTTACAGATACTGGCTGTTACCAAGAGCTCCCATCATGGTGTAAGCAATTCAAGTGGAATTGGAAGAAACTCTTGAAAACACCTATAACAATGCCTATCAATGAAGCTTATTGGCCAGATGTAAAGCAGTGGCTCTATACCTGTCCTACAATGGTCCTCAACTGGTTCCTACTCTGCAAACATCTTGTTCAAGCTGTTCAGCCAGTTTCACCACTATTCTTCCTCGAAGTAAGACGTCAGTGGACAGCCCCAATATGGAGTCACCCCCTCTTGAAACCACCTGGCAAAGATCTCTTGGCACCTCAGAATGTTGCAGAACTTGACAAGACAGCCCCTGGAACAGCTGTTAGTGAGAGAGAGGATGGTGATGATGATGTCAACAACAGCAATGACAATAATGACAATAGTGATGATGACAATGATGACAATGAAGATAATGTACAAGATTTCCAAGAAGCATTGCAAAAGGGTTTGACATTTGAAGAAGCCATGAGTGAGAACATCAAGACTATTAGAGATTTCTTTAAAGAACTAAAGTACCAGGTCCAATTCTAGGACCACCGTATGCTGCAAGTGCTGAAACGTGAGGGTGGCTCATTTTTGAGGCTAGCAAAGACATGTCTAGGAAAGGAGAGGCAGATAAGGACAACAAGAGGATCATCACCAACAACATGGCAACCAGAAACAAGCACTGCAATTGTTAAGGTTCTAAAGGGACCTTTAGGTGAAGTGCCTTTCATTGTTTCTAAGCTTCTGCAGGTTGTGACAGAATAGTTACAAGTTCAGGAGCTTCCAAAGACCTTCCTTGATGAAGGGAGCGAGGTTAAGCTCCTTAGAGAGTTCTAAGTAGCACCTCAGGAATGAAGGGACTCTGCTACGATGTAGGCAAAGTGTTACGGTTTGGGTAACATTCCCTTCGAACTATGATTTCGACTAGTTGTGCGGTTTCTGAACCGCCTTATGTGGTTCACAATTGCCTGGTTGTTTAAACCGCCTTCTGCGGTTTGTCTTGTGTCCGATTTATGGTTTCTGAACCGCCTTATGCGGTTCACAGTTGTCTGGTTGTTTAAGCCGCCTTCTGCGGTTTATCTTGTGTCTGATTTATGGTTTCTAAACCACCTTATGCGGTTTATAGCTATCCGGTTCAAGTAAAGTATCTTGTACTATAAAGGAGCCTTGCTGAGGACCTTACAGTCCCCAGCTTCGGCTTAAGTTTCCTGAATCCAAGACCTCGTCTCTCCTCTCTTCTCCCTCAAGATCGAAGCTTAGGAGACTTTGCCTACATCGTGGCAGAAGTCCCTTCATTCCTGAGGTGCTACTCAGAACTCTCTAAAAGGAACTTAAACTCTCGCTCCCTTCCAGAGGAAGGTCTTTGAAAGCTCCTGAACTCGTGACTATTCTGTCACGACCTGCAGAAGCTTAGAAACAACAAAGAAGGCACTTCGCCTAAAGGTCCCCTTGGAACCTTAACACAAAGTCTCCTAAGCTTCGATCTTGAGGGAGAAGAGGGGAGACAAGATCTTGGATTCAGGAAACTTAAGCCGAAGCTGGGGACTGTAAGGTCCTCAGCAAGGCTCTTTTATAGTACAAGATACAGTGAGTTCCAAAACTGATCTCATCAACCTAACCCTTGACCTAAAACTGATATATCTTAGCAAGAAATGATAGTAGAGATATGAGTAAGCTACCATTGGAAAGGTATGCTTCTCATCTTTCTGTAAGTATATAACACATGCCTTAACCCTTACCCAGTCAGGAGATATGTAACAAACTATATACACTATCCATGAGATCAGTTTTGTAACTGCTACTTTTAAAAGTAATCATTGGCCTACAGAGATGGCAATTCTGGTTCAAATCACTTGAAACTTTTTAAGGAGGTCATGTTACACCATTTAAATTCAATCCATGCATAAACAGTGGCAAACATTGACATTTTTCTAATGATTATCATCATAAAACCTCTCTTTTCTAAAAAGGTTAACCACATCCTCCTCCTTCTTGATCTGGGCCATTCTGCCCACTCTATTCATTCCAAAACTAAGGTTAGCCTTAGTAAGGTCTCTTATCTTCATCAAAAGCACCATCCACACCTGTAAATTCCATAGAAGGATGCCTTAAACTCCTCTCTAACCTTAATTTATGCCATATCACTAGACTTTTTTTCTCTGGCTAGGCTAAGAACACCCCTTAACTGGCTAGAGGACTTCAAGAAATTAAGAATAGACCTATACCTACCTATACAGCTCACTATAGCATTAAAGAATTAGGGTTAAAGGTTGTGGCCAAAGTTAAAAAGCCTCTCTCATCAGTAATTAAGCATTTTAGTTTCTAGTGGTTGCTCAACCCAAGAAACCAAATAAAACCAGAAAAAACTGGAAAAAACCAGGAAACTTCAAAACCTGGAAACCCATGTCTGATTTCCAGAAAACCTCTTAAATTGAAGTGCCATGGAAACCATGGAAACCATGGAAACTATGGAAACCACAGAAACCTACTAAAATGTGTCTAGTAGCTATGTCTACTGAGTTATAGTAGAATTCATGTACTGTAAGCAAATTTATATATATACTCTAAGAGTCTAAGATGGCTTTCTTTGATTTTGTCAAGATTTTTAAGGCAGGGGCAACCAACTGTTGAAGTTGTCAACATTGATACAATTGCTCAAGGTGCACACCTCCTGCCTGTGTATGGTTCATCACAGATCTCTGATGATTTCAGTTATCATGGCATTAGATAGCTTTTATTATTTCTTCATTAATCAATTTATTGACCACCATGCCCATGAATTTATTACTTTATTGTAATTACCCAGATTTGTACTGTAAATCACTGTAGTAGCAGCCTGTCATAGGACTTGGTGGTTTCCTGGTTTCCTGGTTCCCAGGTTTTGTAAAACCCAAGAAACCATAAAAACTAAAAAAAAACCAGAAACTAAATTGCCAAATTGCTGATGCTTTAAGCTACATTACATTATGGTAAATATAACATTTGCACAATGATACAAAGAATGGACCGTGGAGGTCTGAAAGAGGTGTATTTGGTCTCAGAGGGTTATCTAACAAAATACACCTCTTTCAGACCTCTATGGTCTATTCTTTGTATCATTGTGCAAATGTTATATTTACTATAATGTAATGTAGCTTAAAGAGAGGCTTTTTAACTTTGGCCACAACCTTTAACCCTAATTTTTTAATGCTATAGTGAGCTGTATAGGTAGGTATAGGTCTATTCTTGATTTCTTGAAGTCCTCTAGCCAGTTGAGGGGTGTTCTTAGCCTAGCCAGAGAAAAAGTCTAGTGATATGGCATAAATTAAGGTTAGAGAGGAGTTTAAGGCATCCTTCTATGGAATTTACAGGTGTGGATGGTGCTTTTGATGAAGATAAGAGACCTTACTAAGGCTAACCTTAGTTTTGGAATGAATAGAGTGGGCAGAATGGCCCAGATCAAGAAGGAGGAGGATGTGGTTAACCTTTTTAGAAAAGAGAGGTTTTATGATGATAATCATTAGAAAAATGTCAATGTTTGCCACTGTTTATGCATGGATTGAATTTAAATGGTGTAACATGACCTCCTTAAAAAGTTTCAAGTGATTTGAACCAGAATTGCCATCTCTGTAGGCCAATGATTACTTTTAAAAGTAGCAGTTACAAAACTGATCTCATGGATAGTGTATATAGTTTGTTACATATCTCCTGACTGGGTAAGGGTTAAGGCATGTGTTATATACTTACAGAAAGATGAGAAGCATACCTTTCCAATGGTAGCTTACTCATATCTCTACTATCATTTCTTGCTAAGATATATCAGTTTTAGGTCAAGGGTTAGGTTGATGAGATCAGTTTTGGAACTCACTGTACCTTACTTGAACTGGATGACTGTGAACTGCATAAGGTGGTTCAAAAACCATAAAATGGAAACCAGACAAACCACAGAAGGTAGTTTAAACAACTAGGCAACAGTGAACCACATAAGGCAGTTCAGAAAACCATAAAGATGGAGACCAGACAAACCACAGAAGGTGAGGCAACAGTAAACTGCATAAAGTGGTTTAAAAACCGTAAAACAAACACCAACCAACCACAGAAGGTGATTGTTGATCAAAATCATAGTCTGAAGGGAATGTTATCCAAACCATAACATCACTCCCCCTCCAGGGGCATGTCCCACCATGCTCTGTCAGTACCAGGGCTCCCAATCAATGTCTAAACCAGGACAGGGGTCATGGATGTCCACATCCACTTAGTCATCATCATACTCCACCCATGAGTCCCCATGCACCTTCTTGAGCCCACTGTCATAGTTAGTATGACCAATGGGAACCCTACAACTGTCCTTCCAACATTTTACATGAGGGTGAGGACAAGCTTTGTCCTCATGAGTCACCCTTCTGCAATACCAACATCAAGGTCGAGTGGGACAATCTTCTGGCCTTATAGGATGCCCCCTCTCTGATTGTCCTCCACATCTTTGATAATGGAGGACCCAAACCCTGGTAGACCTGGTGCTGCCCTGAGGTGGTCCACTAGTACTTGACATACTTCCCTCAGGGTCAGCCCTCTGGCCAGGCCTCTGGTGGTTCCTTCCACGAAGCCCCCTCTGTCATGGTTTCTCTATTGCTCGAGTTCAGACTGATTCAAGCATTCCTTGAACACTTTACTTAGTAGTCTGGTCAAATGGTTTGTCTCAAGACTAGTTTGTTGACTGATAGTTTTCAGATCTTTGTTTACTGAATTCGGTTGTGAAAAGAGCCTTTTATTTCTTAGGAAATTTCCACTGAAATTTCCCTTCGCTTTTTCCTTACTATACTGTCTTGGGACTTTAAATTAGCATCTTTAGTACTCCCTATTGGGATGACTTAGATGTATAAAAGAAGCCAGCTATGGACCTTAAGTCCCTAGCTTCGGCTTAAGCTTCATTGAATCTCAACTTGCCTTTGCTCTCCTGTCCTTTCTAATAAGGAAGTCCTCCTTCCTTATTAGGTGTTCGATCTCATCTCTTTCAAAGTCAAACTTGAACTCAACTTAGTAATAAAGTCTTTGACTTTATCTTGACTAAGTCTTGCATCACTCCTCTAGAGAGCTCTCTAGAACTTGAACTCAGTCTACTAGCTTAGGGCTAGTTAACTTTGGACTTGTGTAACAAGTCAGCCAAGTTACTGATCCTTAAAGTTGCACTTCACGCAACGGTCCTTGAGAACCATAACATAAGCCGAAGCTAACAACCACTATATGCCTCAGACCCTTGTTCCTAAGGATCAAATCTATAGCTTGACCAGGAAAAGGCTTGAAATCTTAGGGCAAGAAACCAAACTCCTAGGATTGATCTTGACCAAAGACACCCCTACTGAAGCAATAACTAGTGGAATCTTTGAACGACTAGATGAGATCCATAAAGAAGTCTGCTACCTGAATCTAGTACTGATCTTCCTATCCCAATTGTAATTAGAAGACCCTAGTGTATGAGCCGACTTAGGAGAAGAGTAGATCAATAACTAACAGCTCTAGTAGTCGAATTCTGCATCCTCCAAAGAATTACTGATCTCCACAAACAAATCCGAAGAAATCAAGAACACCTCTTGACCTTCCCTAATGCACCAGGAATGTCACGGGTGCATACGGTGCCTCAGCCTAGCAGCACTGATGGACACAGCCCTGGATTGATACGTAGCACGCTGGATGGGATAGAGGCCCCTGTTTCATAGTAGAGTAGCTATTAGGACTGGCTACGTATTACCTACTCCTTATAGTTCTAGGACACTGCCTCTTGTTGATATGACTCATTACTGGTAGACATATACTAGGATCTCTTAGTATAAGTAGAGGCACTACTAGTTGTACCATCCTTAAGCTGAGTCTCCTCTAGGACTTGGTGAATACACCACTGTTCGCTCTCATCTTGTGTACAAGACCTATTCCTTCCAAGTGGGACTTGGAAGCGTTCTATCAGACTACCTTAGGGAGCACTCAGCTCACGCTCTCACCCTAAATGGAGGGTTGGAGAGGCATTGTTCAAAACAAGTCAGGCGACTCTAGGACGAGTAATACCTTATTGTTTTATTGCTCAGGCTTCGGGGAAGCCCCATAACAAGGAATAACTGAAAGAGAAGCTAAAATCCAGGCAGTGGAAACAGAAATCTGTCTCTTGAACGAAGTACTTAGATTTATCCAAAGAATTGAATCACCCTGGGAACCTTAATCCTTAACCTCCCTTCTGACCCCAATGAGAAATACTACCTCTACCCAAGATCGGTTAATAGGCTACTGCCTTCAGTCTGTGGATCAGCCTATCTAGTGGAATTTGAAGACTCTGATCAGAATTGCCTAGTGGTTCTGGTGGAACAAACAGAGTTTGCAGTAGAACTCATCAATAACCACTGGTACACCTTAAGCTGGGATTCTGATCGATGCTGATACTATACAAGGAAGGCTAACAGGATAATGGACCCAGCCATCTATAGGCTAGGACTAGCCTAAGAAGAAGAAGAAACTCCCCAAATCACACAAGAAACCCCTCAGTCAATGGAAGAAAATCCATTTGAAGAAGTGATCAGAGAAGATCCCATGGCTATAGCCCATTCCAACTCTGAAAAAGGAGAACCAGCAGAAAGGCCTTCCTTCTCAGAAAGTATAATTGAACCTCTCCAAAGGATGACCTTACAACCCTTGGGAGGCATCTTTGCCCAACTAAGGGCCTGAGGAACAAACCCTTTTTCAGTCCTGAGCAACAGCCCTGGAGCTAGATTTTCCTCGATGGAGGATTTCCCTATAAACATCTCCTCTACAATTACAGAAACACTTCCTACCCAAGCCTCTACTACAATCACCCTTCCCTCTAAAAGAGCAGGAGGAAGTGGAGGAGGAAGCAGTGGAGGAGGAGGTGCAGGTAGAGGAGGTGGAGGAGGAGGAGCTCCTGGAGCTCCTGGAGCTGGACCACCTGCACCCAACCCCCCTGGAGTACCTGCTAATGTCAATGGAAAGGCAGGACTAGAAGGAGCTCCCCCATTCATTTTCAAAGGAGAAAGGGACCTTGCCAAACGATGGAAACAAAAATTTGATCTCTGGTGGGAGATCAATGATAAAAACCCATCTCTAACTGTCCCAAGGAAGAGGATCCTCATTGCTCTTTCCTTTATGGATGGGAAACTAGTCGAAGACTGGATTGCTGAACAAATTGATGCACTAAGGAGAAGGATTAATATCCATGGATGTTACGACTTCTTTCTCTGGCTCACATCCGGGGCCTTAACTGCTTACACATACCAATGGACTAATTACATTATAATTACTGATCCAGGCTGTTACAATTTTTCCCTCATCTACCAATTATGGTTACGTTTCTCACGCCTTATGTAAACCATTGACTCCCTTTGACTCGTTATCTCTCTGACTCGCATTCTGACTCTTGTTGTTGTCCCCTTGACTCGTACCCTCTTGACCCATGTATGACTCAGTTCTGACTCATTCGTCATGTATATAAGACCATCAGTAGCTGAGGATGGGCTCTAAGCTCGTTCTCCTGTGAATACAGGCTTTGTTTCAGTTCTCTGAGACCTTGCAGCAAGTAGCGAGATTCACCGAAGCCACTGGGAGCTAGATCCCTTCAAGACGAACAGAACAAGTCACTCAACATAAGGATCGCCTTAGCCATTGCGCAGATATCTCAAGACCGAGATCCCCAAATATTGACTTAGTCACTGCGTGGCTTACGAAACCCCGAGAACCCCGAGCCGACTTACCGCAAGTCCCAGACCTAGTGTCGATGCGTTCACCTGTGCGTGACACAGGCTGACTGAGCGACTGATTACTGTACATTATGGATATGCTGACTGATACTGCTTATTGATGCTGACTGATCCCTCAGTCAGCATGCTTACTGTACACTAGCCATGCTTACTCATAGGTAGCATGTAGCCCTATATAAGCGCTGTATGACATAGTGAACAGACCCTAAGTCTGTTCTCCTTGTGACAATACCAAGTCACGTCCCCCTTCCCTCTGCTTGTGCATCCCCTCTCCCTAAGGCCAATTGCCTTAGCCTCACCCCAGAGACAGACACACTTCAGCTGAGGACATGACACTCCGTCCAGTAGCAGCCCTAGTCGACACACATAGGACTTGCACGTGACAATGGATATGATCCAAGCGACAAATGACTCTGGAATTGGTTCGAAGATGCCTTTGAAAAGAAATTCTATGACTCTGGAAAGAAGGAGGCAGCTGATAACGCCCTACTTAACATCAAAATAGTCGGAAAGGACCTTGATTCCTATATCTCAGCATTTGAATCTCATCTAAAAGGACATCAGCAAAACCTGGTTTTGCGTCATAGTGCTCATAGTTGCCATAGCATCTCATAGTGACATGTGGCCACTATGTAGCACTACATAGCAACACATAGCAACTATATAGCTCTACATAGTGATATGTAGCCTTATATAGTGACACATGGCCACTATGTAGCTCTACATAGCAACACATAGCCACTATATAGCTCTACATAGCAACACATAGCCACTATGTAGCTCTGTATAGTAACCTCATAGCTGTAGTAGTTATGTCCAGCCAACATACAAATCTCATTATGATATGGTCTCAAATTCCACATTCAAAAAACAGTATATTGTGTCTGTGGTGCTATGGTTTCTTAACATTCCTGTCACAGGCGCACACGGTGCTTCAGCTTAGCAGCACTGATGGACACAGCCCTGGATTGATTCGTAGCACGCTGGATGGAATTGTGGTTCGCATTTCATAGTAGAGTAGCTATTAGGACTGGCTACGTAGGGTCTACTCCATATAGTCCTAGGACACTGCCTCTGATAGATGTGACTCATTACTAGTAGACGTATCCTAGAGTTCCCTAGTATAAGTAGAGGCACTACTAGTTGTACTTACCTTAAGCTGAGTCTCCTCTAAGACTCAGTGAATACACACTGTTCGCTCTCATCTTGTGTGCAAAACCTATTCCTTCCAAGTGGGACTTGGAAGCGTTCTATTGATCTACCTTAGGGAGCACTCAGCTCAAGCTCTCACCCTAAACGGAGGGTTGGAGAGGGATTGTTCAGACACAGTCAAGGTGACTCAAAGGACGAGTAACGCCTTATACTTTTATTGCATAGGCTATAGGGAAGCCCCGTAACAATTCCCTTCGGACTTTTTGAGTCATGTGACCTTCTGTCACATGACTATGGCTCACATGATGGGGGATTCCCCTTTGGATTCCCCAGATGGTTCCCCTTTGCTCCATTCACTCCAATTTGACCGTATTTGGACTTCACAGTACCGTTACGGTAACTTTCCGTTGGCTGTAAGAACCATTTACCATCCAAAACACGGTCAGAACAGTCACTTCACCAAAATACCATTAGAACCATACAGAATCCTAAATACCGTTCATTGATTCAGTCACCTAATGTGGGTGACTTTTATGTATAAATAGGCTTTGCTTTGGACCCTAAGTCCTCAGCTTCAGCTTAAGCTTCATTGAATCCAATCCCCTTTTTCCTTTCCTCTTATCTCCTTCAAGTCAGCCTTGGGATTTGACTTCTGGTCTAGCCTTTAGGCCTGAACCATTAGGGAGCCAAACTCTTACATTACTAGAGTGCTATTTAGAACCTGAAAGAAGACTTCATCAGCAAAACCCGACTCCACTTGGTAGTGCTACATAGTGCTCCATAGCGTCTGTTACACGCAAGTCCTACGCGTATCAGCGAAGCCTCATCTGGTCAGTAGATACGTGACCTCAGGCTAGGCAGAGTCTGTCTTGAGCAAAGAAGGGCAATGGGCCCTTGGAGCGATGTTGCACAAGATGAGAGGGGAACGCAACTTGGTATTGTCACAAGGAGAACAGACTTAGGGTCTGTACTCCGTGGTAGCGTCTGTTTATATACATGTAGTCCTACTGTATATAGTGCCCTCTGGTGTGGTACTAAGTAAGTACGTCTAGAGAGGTGTCCGGTATAAGTGTGCTCAGGCTATGCGCTACTGAGTCAGAACACTGTGCTGGTAGTACAAATGGTGAGTCAGACAAAAGGAGGCGTATCAGATACCATACTGTAAAGCGCGTCGTCTCAAGGGAACGAAAGAAGATTGCCCAGTGTTACTAAGGTAAAGTCCATCGGCATGTTAGAAGAATAGGCCCCAGATGTGAGCCAGTATTGTACAGTAAAGGAAATGAATGTAACAGTGTCCATAGTGGCCATAGCAACATATGGGTTTTTATAGCGCTACATAGTTCAGCCATAGCACTACATAGTTCAGCCATAGTGCTACATAGTTGGCAGCTGAACTATGTAGCACTATATAGCACTAGCTAATCTTCTGTATAAGGGCAAAAATATGTAAAAAATGCACTGATGACTCTAGTGTTGCTGTGGCTAAGTCGATGATTTTTGATGTTTTTAGTCATATCTCTGGAAATAAAATAGCTAAAAATGTGAAAATATTTGAGCAGCTAGATGAGATCAGAAGCTGGGGGGTCCTCTGCCAACATTAAGCGATCCGATCATCTATTCCTGAGTTATTTGATCGGCTATGGATCAGCCTAGCTGATTTGTAGCTGGTCAAATAACTCAGGAATAGATGAT
>QFEA01001273.1:0-12363 GCA_003315975.1 Lactifluus echinatus | reverse complement strand
TTTGGTTCATGGCATCTTATCCGGACCTATACCATATTGTAAGATAAGCATGGATGAGACTTAATATGACTTGACTCTAGAGCTGCTGCAACACTAAGTGAAACTGTATATTACTTTAATCATAGGTATGGGTAACCCCGAAAATACCCATGGGTTGGTGACTGACCCATACTGTAGACATAGATGAAAGCTTGTATGACTTAAAATGAGAAGCCATAAGTAGCAAAGAACATGGGACCAGTAGCACAATACATTTTTTACATTTTTTTGCCCTTATACAGAAGATTAGGTAGTGCTATATAGCACTACATAGTTCAGCTGCCAACTATGTAGCACTATGGCTGAACTATGTAGTGCTATATAGTGCTACATAGTTGGCAGCTGAACTATGTAGCGCTATATAGTGCTACATAGTTGGTAGCTGAACTATGTAGCGCTATAAAAACCCATATGTTGCTATGGCCACTATGGACGCTATGGACGCTATGGAGCACTATGTAGCACTACTGAGTGGGGTCGGGTTTTGCTGATGGAGCCCAATGGGATTGAGATAGCCACAGGAGCCTTAGACTCTTCAGAGATGGTCTCACCCCTGGACTCCACTGGGCTGTTATTCAATACCACTGACCCCTTCCAACAACCCTGGATGAATTGGAAAAAGCAGCAAAGACCCAATTTTTGATTAAACTTGAATTAGAGAATGCCAGGCTAAGCAAGTTCAAAAGAAATTCAGACCAATGGAACAAGGCCAAAAGGTTCCTAGGTCTAAAACCCAGAAAAGATCCAGATGCAATGGATGTAGATGCCATCCACTCCAAAGAAGAAGATGAAGAGAGGAAGAAATGCCTCAAAAAGGAAGGATGATGTTTCCTATGTGAAAAGCAAGGGCACCTTTTGAAGTTTTGTCCTACTAAAAAGAAAGGAGGCCCCTCTAGATCAAAAGGAACCAAGGCCAGGGAAACTAAAACCCTAGAAGAAAGCGATGACGAAGGAACTGTTGTGGAAACTTCCGTAGACTTCCTTGTCCACCATCTCCAGCAACTCCCTGAAGCAGAACGTGCTAAATTTCTCAATCAAATAACTTCTGATACTACAGATTTTTGAAACGCTCTACCTCTACTACGTGGGATAGAGTAAGACTCAGTTCTGGAACTAAAGAGGCACCTGTAATTATATGATTGATCAATGCCATGAATTTGCCCTTTTCATTCCAGAATGCCGCAGAAGGACTAGCCCTTGTGGACAGTGGGTGTCACGGGCACATATGGTGCCACTGATAGCATGGCATCAGTGATGGACACAGCCCTGGTTTGATGTGTTTCGGTAGTGTTTCGTGTCCGTTTCATGTATATCAGTGATCACGTCTCAGTAGTGTTTCAGATACGTTTCATGAGTAGTTGTAGTCATTAGGGATGACTACTAGTGCAACTGCTTACATATCCCTAGGACACCGCCCCAGACCTAATAGTATATATAGATGTACTTACTAGCCTGTACTTCTCTAAGCTGAGTCTTCTACTCCTAAAGATGAAGCCCAATCTATCCAGTTCCCTTCTACTTGTGTGCAAAGACTCTATTCCTCCTAAGTGGGACTTAGGAGCGTCTCTATCTCTTCAGGGAAAGCACTCAGCACACGCTCTCGCCTAGTGGCTAGGTTGGAGAGGCATTGTTCATGCATACAAGGCGACTCAAGGCAGAGTAACGCCTTATTGTTTTATCACGCAAGGCTTCGAGGAAGCCCCGTAACAGTGGGGCTACAGACAACTTTATCAACTATCGAACTGCTATCTGATGGAGAGTAGGAGTTAGGAAACTTCCCAAACCCCAAAGAGTCTACAATGTAGATGGAACAGAAAATCAAAATGGGATGCTCACTGAATGCTGCTATCTTCAAGTCAAACTAGGAAAGACCGAAGAGATCATCAAGTTCTATGTTACCAACCTAGGACAAGACCGAGTCTTACTTGGATATCCTTGGCTAACCATATTCAACCCTTCCTTAAATTGGGAAGATGGCTGTCTAGAAGGAAGAGACAAACTATCTCTTGAAACCATCAGTCTAAAACATCTCAAACAAGAATTAGAGACTGACACCAGAATTCGAAAAGTACAACCTGCAATCGAATGGGGGATCTTAGCTAACCAAAAGAAGAAGGTCGAAGGAATTCCTCAGAAATATCAAAAGCACAAGAAGGTCTTCTCTGAAAGTGAATCATTACGATTTCCTCCTTCTAGACCAGAAGATCATTGCATCCCCCTAAATGCAGGAGCACCCGATAACCTCACAAAGAAGATATACCTGCTATCGAACAAAGAAAAGATCACATTGAGCTACTATATCAATACCATGAAAGAATTGGGACAAATATAGAAATCTAATTCTCCTTGGGCCATTTCCATGTTTTTTGTCAAGAAATCGGATGGAAAACTGAGGCCAGTCCAGGACTATAGACAGGTCAATGATTGGACTGTCAGTGACTCATATCCCTTGCCAAGGATTGATACTATGACCGAAGAATTCCATGGGCTAGAACTGTTCACCAAATTTGACATAAGGGATGGATTTTGGAACTTCCAAATCGTCCCAGAAGACAGGTGGAAAGCTTCCTTTTGTTGCATATATGGACAATATGAACCAACAGTCATGCCTTTTGGGTTGAAAAATGCCCCTCCTACTATGCAATGAGCTATGGACTGAATATTCAGACCGATAAAACGGAGGTACCCTGGACATGTATTCATCTATATAGACGACATCTTGATTGGTACCCTTAATGACCTCCCTCTACACCGAAAAATTGTCCATGAAATCCTAGACCTCTTGGAGAAGGAATCGTTTTTCCTGAAACCCTCAAAGTGTCAATTTGAGAAGGAAAAGATCGAATTTCTGAGGATTCTAGTCGAAAAAGGGACCATTAAGATTGACCCTACAAAAAGAAAAGGGCTAGTTAGCTGGCCAAAAGAACTAAAATCAGTTAAGGAGATCCAGAGTACTCTGGGAGTTCTAGGATATCAAAGGCCCTTTATCTAAAACTTTGCCCACCTTGCCAGACCTTTGACCAATCTCCTTAAAAAGGGAACCCCCTTTTGCTGGACCCCAAAGTGTACCGCGTCCCTGGCTGAACTACTAAAGATAGTAGAATCTGACCCAGTCCTAAATTGACCAAACTATGAACAACCTTTTGAACTAGAAGTAGATGCCTCTCAATATGCTACTGGAGCCATTCTTTACCAAAGAGACAAGGAAGGAAGACCTTTGGTAATTAGTTATCATTCCAAAACCTTCAACAATGCCGAAAGGAATTACAATGTCCATGATAGAGAATTGTTAGGTCTCATCTGAGGTCTCAGGTGTTGGAAACATGTCCTCTTATCCTTAAAACACTAAACTAAGGTCTATATAGATCATGCCAATCTAAAGTACTATAGGGATGCCCATAAGATCCACAGAAGGGTGGCCAGATACCTCACGGACTTAGCTGAAATCAATTTTGTCCTAATACACAAACCAGGGAAAAATAACTGAGCTGATGGACTGTCTAGACCTCCAGGAATCTATCAGGGGGATCACGATAATGAAGACATCCAAGTATTGCCTGATTACCTGTTTGCTAAGGCAACCTCCACAAGGGACTTAGAAGATAAAATCTGGGCTGGACAGGACTAAGAAAAAGACAAACTCGCAGCATATGCTAAAAGTTATCCTATGGACTCAGTAGGAGGACAATGGTACTTCAAAGGAAAACCCATTGTGCCAGACAAACTCCCACTGAAACAGG
Organism: Lactifluus echinatus; assembly: GCA_003315975.1. Taxonomy (NCBI): domain Eukaryota; kingdom Fungi; phylum Basidiomycota; class Agaricomycetes; order Russulales; family Russulaceae; genus Lactifluus; species Lactifluus echinatus. Next base: position 8,584 of record QFEA01001273.1, on the reverse strand, counting down.
AAATTGCCAAACTTTACCATGATCATCCTGCAGCAGGGCACCCAGGGATCTTGAACACCCTGAAAGCAATCACAAGGGATTATTAGTGGCCAGGAATTCATGAATTTGTAAAACAATATGTAAAGGGGTGTGCCATTTGTCAGAGCAACAAGCCCAATACCACGAAGGCAAAGGTCCATCTTCAGCCCATTCCAGTCCAAGAAGGAGCTACTCCCTTTCAGACATTGTCCATGGACTTAATCACAGACCTGCCACCCTCAAAAGGGTTTGACTCAATCCTCACCTTTGTAGATCATGATTGTTCTAAGGCTGCAATCTTCTTGCCCTGTAAAAAGTCAATCACCAGTGAAGGAGTGGCAGAACTCTACATCCAGAGGGTATTCCCATTCTATGGAATCCCCCAAAAAGTCATCTCCAATAGAGACCCTCGCTTCACTTCTAAGTTTGCTAGGGTGTTGTGTGAGCATTTAGGGATCAAACAAGCAATGAGTACCACTTTCCACCCCCAAACTGATGGACAATCAGAACATGCCAATCAAAGGGTGGAGCTCTACCTCTAGATCTATGGGAATGACAAACAAGGTGATTGGGCGCAACACTTATCAATGGCACAATTTGTTCACAACTCTTGGCCAAATGCGAGCACTGGTTTTACCTCCTTTGAATTGATTATAGGACACACCCCCTTGATTCATGGATCTAACAAGGCCTTGGCTGTTCCAGAAGTACAAAAGTGGATGAGCTGGCTAGAAGGGCTCCGAGCTAAAGCACAAGGAGCTATCAAATGGGCGCAATGCCTCTTGTTGCACTGCTTTAGCAGGAAGAAGGGGCAACGTCACTATCACGCCTTTAAAACAGGGGACAAGGTCTGGTTAGAGGGAACAAACTTAAAAATCATGCACCCTAGTGCCAAACTGGCCCCAAAATGATATGGTCCTTTCTTCGTGGAAGGGGTGATCTCCCCTGTCTCCTTCAAATTGAAACTCCCAAACCAATGGAAGATCCATCCAGTGTTCCATGCTTCCTTGTTATCTCCTTACAAGGAAACCAAAGAACACAGAGAAAATTTCTTGGAACCCCTTCTGGAACTAATAGAAGGAGAAGAAGAGTATGAAGTGGAGAGGGTTCTAGGGTCAAGACGGTATGGGTGCAAGAAGGAGTTGCAATATCTCCTTCAATGGAAAGGATACTCTTAGGCCAATGATAGCTGGGAACCAGCCAACCAAATACACTCCTCCAACTTGGTAAAAGAATTCCATAAGGCCAATCCCACAGCTATAAGAACCCTTGTGGTCGACCCAGAAGATACATCCCCATCTCTCACTTCCTCCCCCATGAACCATGTCATAGCCTGTTTAATTCCCAATTTATTGCACAAGGCTTGGCTAAACTTGGAGGTAAAGCAGGGGTCTCGATCTGAGATAATCTTTTTGGGGACTCCAAAGTGAGGGAAGATCTTTTCTACATATAACTCTGCCACTCCTTCTCCAGTGATGGTTTTTCTGCATGGGAGAAATATGGCCACCTTTGAACAATCATGATCCACAAAGGTAAGGATCGAATCAAACCCTCCCAAAGAGGGCAAGTCAGTAATAAGATCCACAGATAGTGTCTGGAAAGGGACTGCTTTTTCTTCTATGGGAATGGGTTGCAAAGGTGCTTTTGGTCTTGTAGTGCTAGGCTTGTTACTTTGACAAATGGCGCATCCCTTGACATAATTGGCCACAAAATTGCATATTCCTGGCCACCAATAGTCTCTGGCAATCCCTCTCAGAGTATTAGCAATCCCTGGGTGTCCAGTAGCTGGGTGGTCATGATAAAACTCTAGAATCTTTTGCTTCAAGGGGACTTTGTCCAGAATGACTGGTCTCCCTTTAAAGTACCAATGTTGTCCTACAGAATCAAGGGGAAAATTCTCCATATATTGAGCAAGTTGTTTTCCCATTTCTAGTTGTGCTTTCCAGATCTCATGGTCCAAGTCTTGTGTGACCATCACTTTAGCAAATAGGAAGTTGGGGAGTACTTGGACATCTTCATTATCATGTTCCCCTCGGTAGACACCAGGGTAGTGTTGTAGGAGCTTACCAATATTGAAGGCTTAGCCTACAAGCCGAGCCTGGCTTATCCTTAGCTGTGTTAAGCCAAGCCTTGACTTAATACACCATTTAGCTTTCTGGGCAAGGCTTACAATCACAGCTTACAGCAATAAGCCCATAGCTTACCACAGCTTATCCATGTCCTTAGCCATGGCTTAGCCATGAGCTTAGATCATGAGCAATCTTATCGCAATCACATCACGAGCAATCTTAATCTTAATACCTAAAATTGGTCTAGATGCCACAATCAAAACTTTTCATTTTGTTTAGGCCACAGGTGGGAGAAGTCACAGGTGCTGCTGCAAGCACAACAAGCCATGACCTAGTCACAAGTTAGTCATGTCACACCAGCACCCTCACTATGTGTGCCCTCTCTCACAGAGTGTCTTATCATAAAGCCAGTGTCTGTCCACCTCCAGTTACAGACATTCCAGGGAAGAAATTCATATTGAACCTGATGGTGGTGTTGTTATCTGTACTGGTGAGTAGTCCTATTTGACTATTTCAGTGCTTTTCACATCCATGTTGACGCTGTCTGTTAGATCCTGATTGTCGCAATGAGTCACAATATGGCACAATGATGGTGCGGGCTATTGGGGAAAGAGATGCATGGATCTTCGCTCATATGAATAATTCTTGTAGTGGGACTGGTGCATCGGTCTGGTGGCAAGGAAGCATTTGTGGCTATAATGGTGCACAAGAGTATCATGATCGGTCAGCACTGTCGGTATGTACCATTGTTTAGTATCGATTCGTGTTCTCTGGCTAACCAGCCATTCTCACAGATGGTACACCTCCATGCTGGGCAAGATGTCATCCCTCACTGCTCTCATGATGCTCCTATGCTCCAATGCTCCCTGCTGCGTCGCCTCCTTCTTGAACAAAACAATAATATTATGGCCAAGCTGTGCTGCTTGCAGGAGGAGAACGGTAGCCTCTAGGTGAAACTTGCCGCAACCGCCAGAGAGAAGACAGAAATCAATCGAGAACGTGATGTGCTGGTCCACAAGTCGAATAGTATTAAGCAACTTATCAATGGCTCGGTATGTCATGTTTATTTACCCTCTTCGATGCAAGTTTCATTTTCATTTTACAACCTTCTGTAGTTTGACAAAGGAGCTGACAGTAGCAGTCACACACCTGACCCAGAACCGGGTCCATCAACAGCCAGCAACGCCAACACCGTACACCCTTCAAACGGTGTCCATGACTTATCTCCTTCCCCAAACTCCTTCCCCACCGCCGGGATTACCTTGCCTGTGCGTACAGAGATCTCAGAGCCCATGACTGATATCACAGTCATGCACAATACATTTGGCTGTGTCATTCACTCTTGCCCTCAGATCGAATACACCAATGGGCCCTCCCAGTCCCCCCAACACCTATCCACACAATCCTCCACAACACTTATTGACAGTCAGCCTCACACCCAAGAGGCATCCATGTCCCATGGCACCTCATCTCCCGATGCATGCACCCCAGCTGCATCAGGATCCATGCCTCTAATGCAGCTTGCACTCCACACACTCACTGCAGGCCAGAATGGCAGCCCCATGCACCGTACCATTGGCTCCATGTGTTATGGTTTCCCTAACATTTCCACCCAACTCGTGCTATGATGCTTATGTTTGGCTTTGTGTGGTTGGGAAAACCTTATGTTTTCCCATTGTTCTCTTGTTTGAGATGTGTGACCACTGTTCACACTCTCTATTGTTCTTGTGACCCATTGTTCTGGTCACACTCCTTATTGTTCCGTTACTCTATTGTTCTGGCAGTCTATTGTACACAGCCTTAGAGTAAAATGTATTTAAGCCCTCAGCTTTGGACCCTAAGTCCCTAGCTTCGGCTTAAGCTTCCTTGAATCCAAGTCCCCTTCCCTCTCTATCTCTGCCCCTTCAAGATAGTCTTGGGAACTCTTCTTGTCTATAAGTCTAGGACTTATAGCCGCACACAAGGAGAAACTCTCACACTACTAGAGTGCTCTCTAGTATCCTATCAAGCTTAACTCCATCCAGCTCTTGACAAGGCTTAGAACACGTGATACTCAGGTCACGTGTATAAAGCAGAACTTGTCAAAACAACTTCGAGGCACTCCGCCTACTGGTCCTTTGGAACCATAACACCATGTGCATCACGTTGCTCAGCGCAAGCCCTGGGATGAACGAGGGCCTATCAGTGCAGTATGATGACACCATGTGGTCTAGTGGCCTAGAGGAGGTGGTGACAGTGCAGAAGTGGAGGATCCATTTTGCAAAGCTGCCAGCTAGGGCAGTGGTGGCCGCACTTGTTAAACCTTTGCCAATGGGCAAGCTCATAGAGAAATTGGAACTCAACGAAGAAGCAGTGACTCAGATCCCACCCTCTCACACAATCTCGAAGAGAACCTCAGAAAACTATGTCTCCGGCCTAACCCCTAGAGGTAACTTGGCAAATCTAGTGGTATCTCCCTCCTCTGTAGCACCATGTCCACCAAGAACAAGGCTTCCAGTGGAGACTCACTGGTTACCCAACCTGAAAGGCATTCCCATCACCAAGAGGAATTCTGGGATCTTCAGCCCGTAGGTCTCCTGCTCTTTTTCCATCCTTTCACAATTGTCTTACATGTCTCTCTAGTGGGAAATTGAGCGTGTTCGGCCTGCCAAGCACCACTATGACTTCCCCAAACCTACTCTCCTTACCAGTCTTATCGCAATATACTTCAGACATCTGGCGCCATTGATGCCTCTGCTCCATCAACCAACATTTATAAGTGCCTTTGATGATGGTTTGCATTTATGGGATGACAAATTTGGTGCACTCGTGCTACTTGTATGTGTGACCATGTCAAGATATTCTCATAATCCTCAGACTCTCCTTGAGGGTGGCCACTTGCATTCCGCCGGTTGGAAATGGTTTAAGCAAGTTGAACTATTTTCAACTTCCGTTCTTGCTGGGCCCAAGCTCTATGACCTGCAAATTGCTGCTGTGAGCCTAACCCCATCATTTTGGTTCGACGTATAACATCGGGCTGATGGTACCACTAGCTTTCCGTAATATATGTCCATGGTACACTACCTCCACATGAGTCCTGGATAATGGTCGGCGTTGGTCTACGATTAGCTCAGGATGTTGGCGCTCATCGTAGGCAGCCACATCATGCTCCTCCAACTGTTGAAGATGAGTTATGGAAGCGTGCATTTTGGTACACATCACCACTATACTTGTCTATGCCTTTCATCTAGAGCTCCATCATAACAGGGTATTGCTCATCTGCTCCCTCTCTCCACTGTGCCATAGCCTAATCTAATTACGTGGGCATGGTCATTCATCACAAAGAAGTTCAATGGAGCGGTGAGTCTTTTCAAGAATGCGTGAGGTACTGGGGTGTGTTCTGACCTGCTACCTATAGTTTATCTTTGTCTCCCGCCAGTTCTCTCAGGCTCTACATCAATGACACATCTGGTCTTGCCTTTGTATATGACCCTATACTGCTCGAGTCACCATCGATCACCTACCATGTAGAGTGGGGTGAGATAATGGACAATCAAAACTCTAGGACATACATCACGAACGTGACCAAGAAACATGCCGAGCCGCACAGGTTCATCTATGCTCCAAGGAAGGTGCGTCCTTCTCAACCCTTTTTCCAGACCATATGTGTTACAGGGCGCATATGGTGCCACTGATGGCATGGCATCAGTGATGGACACAGCCCTGGTTTGATATGTTTCAGTAGTGTTTCGTCTCTGTTTCATGTACATCAGTGATTGCATTTCAGATGTGTTTCATAAGTAGTTGTAGTCATTAGGGATGACTACTAGTGCAGCTGCTTATATATCCCTAGGACACTGCCTCAGGCCCAGTAGTATATATAGACGTACCTACTAGCCTGTACTACCTTAAGCTGAGTCTTCTATCCCTGAAGACGAAGCCCAATCTATTGGATTCCCCTCTCTACTTGTGCACAAGACTCTATTCCTCCTAAGTGGGACTTAGGAGCGTCACCATCTCTTCAGGAAGCACTCAGCACACGCTCTCACCTAGTGGCTAGGTTGGAGAGGCATTGTTCACATGTGCAAGGCAACTCAAAGCAGAGTAACGCCTTCGTTGTTTTATCTCACACGGCTTCGAGGAAGCCCCATAACATCAGACTCAGCTTAGTTTCCTTTCCACCGGGAAACTAAGAAAAGAAGAACACCACGGCTCCTTGAGAGTATATCAAAGAAAGCCCAAAAGAAGGGGCCCCAATCAATACAGTTGCATTCTACCTCAATAAAGAAGATATCAACAGACTCCCACTATCATGTTGGGCATTTCACGACGATCACATAGTCTCTTTAGAACCATCACACGCAGTACACCTATTGACCTTCAAGAAACGAAGGTGGTACCAAATCCTCATCGAAGATAAGACACACAAGATCTATATTGGGAAAGCCTACCCAGAACTCAACGACTATAACAAAGAAGGGACATACATAGCAGACGACACGTACAGAGACTTTATTCCCCTCTCAAGATTAATCACACCGCTGCCCAGAGAAGACACTCCACCGCCTAAAGAAGCAACCCCAGCACCATCAGACACCACCGAATCATCGGAAGCTATTGAAGAAACGTCCACGCAACTAACAGCAGACATACCAGAAGAATTGAAGAGAATGTCCCAGACATCTACAGTCCCAACCACAACGCAAGTCATGACAGCTATCGCTACCTGACCACCCTCACCAGAAATCGTATCATCCACTCCCCTGGGAACATCAATGTTCACCAGCACCCGATTCACGGCAGCCGAGAAGTTGAAAGGCGTATTTGGACGCAAACCCGCCAACCCCGATGACTATAGACCTCAAAGACCCCACTTCCCCCTACCTCGTGGCGGAGGAGGTGGAGGAGGTGAAGGAGGTGGAGGGGGTGGCGGAGGAAATGGAGGAGGAGGAGGAAACCCGGCCGATCCAAATGCACCAGGACCAATACCACAGAACGTCATCATTGCAGGAGACGCAAAAATTATGGGAGCACTCCCAGCCATATTCGACGGAGACAGAGGACAAGCAGACACGTTTCTAGATGCCCTCAAGGCATACTTTAGAGTCAACATGGACGTCGTGGCACTACAGTCATACATCAAACGAATTGCCATCACACTCACGCTCATCCAAGGACCCAAGGTCGAGAACTGGGTCCGAACTATGGGAGAATGGGTCGACCTTCTCCACCCCATCGCTGACAACGACGAAGATACATGGAACCAGTTCCTGGACGAATTCCAGCAACAGTTTATGGACACACAAAAAGTCCCGCGCGCAAGAATGTACCTTCAAGAAATGAGGGTCAAGTGGCCACTCATTGACGAATTCATCCAAGAGTTCGAACAAAACATACACCTCGCAAAATATGATGCAGGAGACCACGCCATCACCCAATTGTTTCTTAATGCACTCCCCAAATCAGTATTGGAGGACGTCCTCAAACCACCGATGGTCTACATCTATGAAGACATCAAAACTAGAGCTATAGAAAGTGTTTGCTCGCATCAACTCATTGACGCCATCTTCAGAAAGCGAGCCCCAGTACAGACCCAGAATAACAATCAGAGACCCCAAGCATGGAACAATTGGCAGTCACGACCCCAAGGGTGGTCAATGCAGCAGAATCCAAACCCCCCACGCTTCCCACGCCCTAACCAGTTCCAACGACCCTTCGGAAACCAGAGACCCTATAACTCAAGTAACGCGCCGCCTAACATGAGAAACCTACCAGTCCCCATGGATGTAGACTGAACACGCGCCCCAAACAACTACAGAGGACAGAATCAATACCAAGGACGAGTCATGCAGACTCCAAATGACCCGAATAAACGACGCACTCAGGGAGCGTGCTACAACTGTGGCAAAACAGGCCACTTCGCACGAGATTGCCGTGCACCCAAACAACAGCATAGCTGCACCACACATCTTATGGACTGGCAGGAGGGAGATCCTTACAACGAATCACACATGACACCGCAGAATGCACCACAAAATGCAGAAGAACGCATCGACCAACTCAAACAACAGCTGGATGCCTTGTCATATGAAGACAAGCTATTGTTCGCCCACCGACATGGTGCAGAAGAGGAAAATACAAATTTTCCTCCAGCCTAATCCGTTCAGCCTGGATTAGGAACCAATTACCAGATCGAGTATATTTATCAAATAGAAAATCAATGACCATGCGAATGTTTTTCCACACTCGATCTCAGAGGGCTGAAAGCAATGTACTACTAGACTGCGGCGCAACTGAAAACTTCCTAGACCTAAACTATGCGCAGAAGCTGTGGCTTGACATCAAGAAGCTGCGCACACCTCGACCAGTATATAACATCAACGGAACCCTTAACAAAGCTGGTAATATCACAAGATATGTCGATTTACAGATTCAAACGGGACTCAAATGAACCCCTATGTGCTTCTTCCTCACTCACCTAGGAGAGCAAAAGATCATCCTCAGCTACCCCTGGTTTG
>QFEA01001265.1:3352-32698 GCA_003315975.1 Lactifluus echinatus | reverse complement strand
TTCCATGCACCGCCGTGTCGGGGCTAACGCGGTACAACCCAGACCTATTCAGCAGTTCCGCTTCCCTATCCAGGGGTGCATGGAGGCCGTGTTAACCCCACGCGCGGGATGACAGGCATTCTTAGCCCTTCGTTGGAAGCCCGAATCCTCCGCGAAGATGGCAGTGATGCAGACTACAACGAAATTGGGGAGCTTATACTGCGAGGGCCGACCATCGCCCTGGGATACTGGAACGACGAGAAAGCGACTAGAGAAACCTTTAGGGACGGATGGCTGTTCACGGGCGATCTTTTCTACGTCGACGAGCAAGAGCGATTCTTGTACGCTTCTGTTTCTTTCTGTGGCCCGTCACGATACTAAGAAGCGGTCTTCTGTCTTCTGGAAGCTACATAGATCGGATAAAGGTAGGGGAGGGGGACATCTACCTATCGATCTAAGATTTTTCACAAGCATTTACCAATTTTTACCTCCAGGATACATTCAAAATCTCAGGGAAGCAAGTCTCACCCTCTGAAATAGAGAACACTCTCCGGGAACATCCCTCTCGATTCCTTACCGATGTGGCTGTTGCAGGCGTTAAGCGAGACCACCCGGCTGGTGAGCTCGTTCCCCGTGCGTGGGTCGTACTTTCAAGTGCCGGGAAACAACGGGGTGTAGAAGCCGTGTTGGCTGCCCTTGATGAGTGGACCTGCTCGCGGTTGAGTAAGCACAAGTGGTTGTGTGGTGGCCTGCAAGTCGTCGACGAGGTGAGTGATTGGCACGTGGAATGCAAGTCTAGTTTAATAACCTCCGACGTTTGCGGGGGGACCTGTTAGATACCGAGGCTGCCAACTGGCAAGATATTGCGCCGGAAGTTGCAAGAGGAGTATGAGAGGAGAGAGCACAAGCATTTGCAGTCTAAGGCGGAAGGAAAGTTGTGATAAGGATGAGTTCCCGCACTCTAGGCTAGTCACCGTTGTTGTCTTTTATTTTGTTCAATTCTTAGTTTTTAGGAGGGAAGGGACTACTTGTTTGAGAACAGTGTCGTACCAAGTCTCATCCTCACAGCCTGAACCACACTGTCGGAAGCTTAGCTTGCCTCATTTCATTTAAAAGGTATAGCTGACTCTGAGCTAAGACAAATTGCGAACTATATGATTACTACATACCGTACGGGAAGATTGAAGCCAAGTTCGGCATTGACACCGCACAGTATGAGAAATCAATAGTTACTCTCGAAATGGATGAGTTCGGGACTAGCAATAGCTTGTAGATCAAGGAGTAGCGACGCAGAACAAGGCCTCCCCTTTGTTCATTTGCATGCCACATCTCACACGTCAGGAAGCGCTGCTGGATGCAATGAGAGACCAAAACTTTTCAATAATATGTGATGTCAGTCGGTCAAACGCTTCACTTCAAATCCAGGATTGCGTACAGTTGTCGACGCCCTTATCATCGAGCCGGCATCGAATGATGTGCCCATCCGGGAACACACCATCTATTTAGGTCCATCCTATTTTGTCTGAGGAAGTGTTTGCATAGGAAGCGCGCGCCGGAGCTTCTGTTCAATTACGCGGCTGCGCGCGCGCAACTCACGGCGGTACTCCCGGCGCGTCTTAGCTTCGACACATAAATTTACTTCCTGTACGCCATCGGTAGGTTTTCTTGCGAGCACAACTTCCGCTTCCTGAACTGAAGTCATTTTCTCCGGGAACACCAACACAGATTCGGACACAATCTCTTCGGAGGGTGTCGATAGTCGCCTCTCGACTTTTCGTCGCTTCGCAGCTTGAGTTAACGAGAAAGAATGCGTCGAAGACGGCGACATTGTCTGGGATGACAACTGGGGACAGGATGGGAATCGAAGTTGAGATGGAGATGGAGCCCGGAAACGTTCCGACTTAGTTCTACCGAGAGGAAGATTCTGCACATCCGTCAGAGGTGTGCCATCTCGATTGGTGGCACCCGAGTGATTCCCAGACGGCGCGGCAAAGCATAGAGGTGACGTTTGGGCTGCAGGACGGAACGAAACTGATGGCTCGAGGTGGAATTCCTCAAAACGCATGCCTTGCGTGTCTTTATCTGTATGTGACTTCTGCTGGTGGTCGAGCCCTGAGAGCGGTAGCGCAGGTACGCGCACAGTAGGATGTAGTTCATGCACAGATGCATCTTCCCCGCTCTTCTCCTCTGCTTGTGGGTGGCTGAATTGGGAAAACCCGAACGCTTGCATCTGCTTCTGAGCCACCCCTTGGGATTCTAACATCAAACCCATGCCTGCAACCCCAAACAGCGCCGCCGCCGTCTTCATATGTGCGTCTTCATCTTCGCTTTCCGTCTCCTGGTCGCTCTCATATCTACTACGGCGACAGGCATGGATACGCTGTGCATCACGCATGCGTTGCAGCACACTTACGGCACCGCCTCCTCCATCACTATTCTTATGTGGTAGAGGCGGTAGTCTCAGCACACGGCGGATGGCGTTGCGTGTTGTGCCTTCCAAGAGTGGTTCGATGGCAGCTATCTTGTCCACATTACGCTCTGTACCTGCCCAAGCGCGCACAATGCTGTCGGCTTCATCGCCGACGAGGTTCTGCAACATGGCATCGTCGAGATTCACCCCCAATTCCAATTCGCCCTCTGTCAAGGTTGCGGTGAACGACAAGGAAGACGATGGTGGCGATGAGAGGCAGTCAGCAAAGAGTTGAGGCAAGCAGAGAGCATCGATGCCATGAAACGACGGATGAAGAGTATTCGGCACGACTCGCGCCGGGCGGAAAAGAGACACGAATGCGCGGAGTTCTTGAAGAGGCGAGTGTCGCGGTAGCGACACAAGCTGCGCCACCACATGAGCTGATGTCCGGGGGATGAAATAAAAGGATAGGGTATCATACCAATACGGAGACGCGTTGCGCTGCGCGCAGTTTACTCTTGGTCAGCATACAGTATTGCTCCCATCTAGCTTTGGCCATCGTGATGGGGTTGATGTATACGACATCGACTCCATTGGCACGGGGACAACGGTGGAATTGTTCACATGCGTGAAAACGCGTTTCCGAGGAATCGAGAGTGATCAAAGAGCGCAAAAAGGGATCGGTTAGATGGGAGTAGATGGAGTGCTTATAGCGATCGACGTGGATCTGCATAGCCGCCCGTCAGCATGTCTTAAAAGAAAGCGAATGGACATACCCTGCTTTGAAAAGAGCAAGCCACAGCGCGAAAGATGTCCTCATAGCCCCACGTCCAGGCGTTGATAAAGAAAGTCGTGTTGGGAGGGAAAAGGGCCATCAATTCGATCAATTCCTGGATTGCATCACGCTAAAGTGTAGTTCTATGTCAGAACTGTTCATATATGGGCGAAAATAAGAGGGGGAATGGATACCTTGGTGGGCACATCAATCATTGAAAGTAAGGCACACGTGTCAAGATAAATAGCGTCCAGTGTCTTGAACAGAGGGGGACCTGGACACCTCTCGTCAGACGGCCCTAACCCAGCGCCTTCTTTGGCTTTGGGGGGAGCAAGATACGGTTGCAGAAATGGATTGCGACGTATATCATCGAGAAACCACGGTTCAGCACGGAAGTCTCCTGTGTGAAGAATAGCGCCTTGAGTACCTTCTACAAGAAACCTTAAATTGCGCAGTTAGGACCATCGTTTTAATTATACTTAAACCGTACATGACTGCGCCAGGACAGTGATTAGCATCAAAGAGGGTGAGTGTGATGGTCTGATTGTCGCACAGCTCAATCGTCGTTGGGGTGTGAAGTGGGAGGGTTCTCTAGGGTACACGTCAGTGAGGCGCCCTATGTCGATATGTGAGGATGACACACCAGCAAGTCCCTACTTCTAGAATAGTCAACTCGACCATCCTTCATGAGCGGTGATATCTTCAAATGACTAAACGTTTTCGACGGCCGTACTTCATCACGTAACTCCATGTCGTTAAGAGCGCGCTCATTGTACACCTCATGACGGAGCAACATCTCCTTGGCATCAGGAGAGCATATAATTGTCGACGCAAACGATTTGGAAGAGAGGCCTAGGATATGGTCGGCGTGGGTATGGGAAAGGAGGTGTAGTGCCGGGACAGATTCGAGTCCCGGTGTTGCGCTAAACTCATCGACTCTGATGGGGAAAGGCGGGATGAAACCATGAAAAGGAGTCCCTGGAGGCATAGCGAACGTAGTGGAAACAAGTAATCTCAAACTGTTTGTTTGCGGGGCCAGGCGCTTGCCGATGTGCCGATGTGTAAATGACATTAACTTTCTGGGCGCGGAACTTATTGTCCACTACCGCATGTTGGGTCTGTCAGAATAGCCCAGTATCGTACTGGAGCTATATATAACTTATGTAGTTCCAAACATGCCTGTTCCTCTGCCACTCGCACTGCAGCCTGCAGTAACAGTAGCAGTAGCACGGGGGCGTTTGTTGACGGTTGACGACGTAAGTCCGGGCCGATCTCCGCATGACTAAGTAACTGTGGACATCGGGACATATGTCATGTCCCGATGTCTCGTTTCACTACATACTTGCACAACCCATGACCCACGGTCACAGTTAATTGAGGAATAGCTGAAGTGAATTCGCAGTAGGACCCAGGGCTGGAGTTCCTGGTGAACATGACGGAAATTGCAGCCACTCAGAAACCACGAACCCTAATAGAGTGTCGGTCACCACAATAACACTACTAACTCTGCTTATAGTGTATGAGCTATTGAATTATAAGGCCTGATAAGGAAGCGCGGGCAACGGATATACTTAATCCTACTAAGCGGTGTCTTGGTTGGACCTACAAGTGGATTGAACACATACACATTGAGGATGCCAAGAGGCTTGGGTGACAGACTCGGAGCCGGAACTTGGAGCAGGCACGTATCACAGAACCACCAAGGCAGGCACGCGACCGTGCCAAGGGTTCCGATAACGTAAATCCGAGCTGCGCAACCAGGGGCAAATTTCAAGGTGTTTACGCTTTACTGGCCAGCCAAGAAGCGCCGGCCTTCTTAAATTGACCAGGCGTCACCTTATTAAGGCCTTTCGACAAGGCCCTTTCGACAAACCGCTCCCTCCTCCTTTCTCCTCCGTATGCCCACACCCTTGCTTGCTTTAACGCACATCACGACCGTCACGTTCGCACGGCACAACGAGCACACGACTACCACCCCACCGTAGTCATGCATTTCCATCCCGTCAGTTTCGTTCACTCTCTTGTCCGTACATGACCTGCATGACCAACCAACATCCCTTGCTCAGTTGGAGGTCTCCATACCCCACATTCTGTATGCGTGTCTCGGCGGTTTTGTTGTGCTAGTGCGTCACTTGCCTCTATTTTGGTACGCTCGGTATCTTACTCGGTCTTTTTCGCCCCTTCCATTAGTTCGGGATGTTTTCGCTATTCATTCGGGAAAAGGTCTGTGACCATCTGGGATTGCCACTCTGACTGACGTGCAGGTTATGACAGCTCTACGTCGGCGAAGCCTGCTGGGCATTTCTTTTTGGCGTCATAGTCGGTGGGTTCATAATCTCTCCATCCAACCATATCCACCTCTACAGGACCTTTTCTGGTCCTTGGAAACCTATCGATGTTTCTTCTTTGTGAAAGAGAATAATATGGTTCCCTCCCTGCCCGAGGTGCTGGGTATTTGCGAACTCTACTGTAGTGACTTATGCCACATCAATTGCCCGTCTCCTGTCTCGTGTTCCCGGACGTGACTCGAGTTAATGGCTCGGTTATGACTGCAGCGGATATTTACTCTCATCCTCCTTTCTCGGAGTTCCTTACTCACGGGGATCTCACTCAGGTCCTCATGGAGCGAACATTTTCAATCCCCGTTCTTGGAGAAGTAATCCTGGCGAGAATATTAATGATATTACCCTTGAGTTCACTCGCATTGTCATCGCTATTGGAGTTTTCGCACTTGGCGTCGAACTCCCAAAAAAGTACATGTACCGTCATTGGAAGAGTCTCTTCTTCCTTCTCGTCCCTGTAATGACATGGGTGAGCCCCGCAGTCTTACAAATTCTCCTCGATCTGACGCTGCTCAACCCTCTCATACCTAAGGGCTGGTTCGTGTCGGCTGGCCTGATCTACGCGCTCATTCCCAACCTCAGCTTCCTTTCATCTTTAGCCATTGCTGCCTGTCTCACCCCCACTGATCCGATTCTCGCCTCAGCAATCATCGGAGGCAAATACGCCGACAAGCATGTGCCTGCTCATCTGCGGCATCTTCTTGCCGCGGAATCAGCTAGCAACGACGGCGCTGCATATCCTTTTCTCTTTTTTGCACTTACTGTCACCCTCAACCGTACGACCGGAGAGGCGATGAAGGATTGGTTCCTCGTCACGTGGCTCTGTGCATCCTTAGTTGCTTCTTCTACTCACGCATATTAACGTATGATGAACAGATGGGATCGTTCTCAGCGTCATATGGGGCTCCATGCTCGGCTGTGGCTTCCGGCATCTCATGAAGTTCTGCGAGCGCAAAGACCTCATCGACCGACAATCATATGTTGCACAATATGTCGCACTTGCACTCCTCACGGTCGGCACATCCACACTTCTCGGCATAGACGAACTCCTCGCCTCCTTCGTGTGTGGTACCGCGTTCGCCTGGGACGGCTTCTTCAACAAACAGACTGAGGCCTCTGTCTTTTCATCCGTTATAGACCTGCTTCTCAACACTGCGGCATTCGTATTTTTGGGCTCATGGATGCCCTTCGACTCTTTCTCAGACGAGACCCTGTCGCTCTCTGTCAAGCGGCTCGTTTGCATGTCCGCTCTTGTGTTGTTATTACGACGTCTACCGGTCATTATTGGACTATTCAAGTGGATTCCAGATATTAAAAGCATTCGCGAGGCACTCTTTGTTGGGCATTTCGGTCCTATTGGCGTTGGTAAGTCTAAATGCCCTTACCCATGGTTAATGTACTGAACTTGTTTACAATATAAGGTGCTGTGTATACCTCAACGCTTGCTTTGCAAGTGCTTCCCCGGCCACAAAATCCGCCAGCGAACCAGGCGGAGCACCTCGCCGCCGTTATCCAGCCCGTGGTTGCGTTCGTGGTCCTCTGTTCAATTCTCATTCATGGACTTTCAATCCCTTCTTTCTCCCTTGGGCGGCGCATGACGACTATGACGCGCACGTGGTCACGTCAGCCAAGCCTTCCCGAGTGGGCGTTACACACCCACCGCGTCGAGCGTGCTGAAGACGTCGTGATCAATCGTGACCCTGCGAACATTATGGAACGTGGCCAGATGGTCGATGGTGAGAAGGATGGCACAACAAGCAACCAATCGGAGGCGGAAGGACGTGTCGACGAAAAGAGGGAGCGTGCCGGACCGAGGGAGGAGAGCACGAACCCCTCCACGGTGGCAGTGACTGAGCTGGAAGGTGCCAAACCGGATAATGTTCCAGATGGTACGGATACAGTAATGGAATGGAAGGAGGGACCTCATCGCATCATTGAACGACGCTTGGGTCCTGGTGAAGAGGTGCGTTTCTGGCCTCGCGCATCCATCAATTCCACTAATACAGGAACATCCCGTAGGTCGAGGTCGAGGTACAACGTAATGCATATGGCCAGAGCGAAGTAGGACGTGTCACACGCGCATTTCGTGGTGGCCATGCCGCAGTTCATCGTGCCACCGACGCGTTCATCGGTGGAGTGATGCGGCACGTCCCGCATGATGTTGAAACGGGGCTGAAGGGAGCATTTGGCTTGCATAGAGGCAACGATGTTGGACCATCCCCCAATCCTCATCCGCAATCGCATGGCCCGCAATTGGACGAGAATGATACCATGGTGAGTGTGCCCGACCCCAAGCACGCCGTCTCGAATTTGTCCGTGGAGCCAGAGGAAATTGAGGTTGCATCCCGGAACGAAGAAGATGAATGGGTTTCAGACCAGGGTTCGTTGGACGAGGCGTCAGGTGAAAAGGAGCGCCAACAAGTACCGAAAACCACTGGTGATCGCTGTAGCAAGAGGCGGCGCACCACTCGCCAGCGCCTGTCCGCCCACAGCCATCGCCACCCCCGCATTCCCCATCTCGCCCCAATAAATGTATCGACTTCCGCCGAATCCAGCACAGTCCCGACTGCGGCGCCGTTTACACCCGTACCCGACGTTTCCGAATCGCCTGTTCCCGAAACGCCGTCCTCTCCGACCGATATCGCAGACGAGCAGCCTCGTGGGCGCGCGCCATCCATACTTGCGTCGTCTACCTATGCGGCGCGCAGGCAGCCGCGACACATGCGTCTCATGTCGCTGCGCGAGAGCGAGAACGGCTCCCGGGACGTCTCGCCCGTGCGCTCGATCCGGTGGGCCGACGCGGGAGCTGGCCCAAGTCCCGTGACTGCGCCCTGGTCGCAGTCCTCATCCGCGCAGGGTAGCCGCGCGCCTTCGCCTGGGCCACCAACTCCCGGCGAACTTGCTGAAAACGGCTCTAGTTAGTGTGCCAAGTGAATGTGTGATATCGGAGTTAGGTTAGATTCGGGCGCGCTGGCGCGCCTGGGAAGATGGTGGCACTCGTCCACCTTCGTCTTTTGCTGTGCGGTAATGAAGGGTTTCTTCCGATTTTATGTTTTTGTCTGCTTTTAATTATTTAGAAGTGCTTTCTTATCGCCTTTCCGTTCTTGGTCTTCATTTGGACATTGTATCATAAGCATAGAACGTATATTCCTCTTTTATCTGGAGTCTGGATGTCTTTGCATAATATAGAATACCAAGCGTGAGGCGGAATACTTGTACCCATTTGGCGCCCCGGTTGGCGTTGGCAGACTTTATGAGCATCTTCTAGTGCCTCTAGATCTCTTCACTGTCACTGGACACGTTGGCCTCACCCATTGCATATCTAGTTGAAGAGCTTTGTGGCTGAGTCACGTGCGCTCGCGACCTTTGTCTCTGGTCTTTGATCTTTGACTTTGGCGTCTAGACCATGGCTGTGTAATAGTAATAGCAGGCTATGTTGTCCTAGGGTACACACACTAAGCCTTTCCTAGAGTGCACACATCAAGCCTTTTCGCTCACTAGTCTCCATGTCCTCACACACCCAGCCAACTGATCTTTCGACCTCTAATCTTATCAAGACACTCCAGGCTGCCTCAGACGAGTACACAAAGCTCACAAAGCAAGACCTACACACTCACCCGTTCGCTGCTGTCCTTGACAACTGTGACTCTCCCGAGGCTGTATTGAACGTATTTCGGAGGCACGCACAGGTTTTTTTCGGCGGTGAAATCGGCGAAGGAGACGACAGACTGTTGAAATCGTTGAGTCCGACGGTGCATATCCTATTTTCGTTCTCAGCAACCCTTGGCGAAGGGAACGGATTGGCAAGTATATGAAATGTCGATTTTAAATTTCAACCTCTGATGCGGTTCGCTCAGCCATTCCCGCCTGCTAAAGCAATATTGACTGGCATCGGTGTTCTCCTCCTCGGTGTATGTCATGTCCCTTCCCAAATTCTTCGACGTGCGTACGTTTGACGGTTGTCTCAGGCAGCGAAGGATGTCGTTGCGAGCTATGTAAAGCTCGTCATCCTCTTTGAGCGTATCCAATTTTTTCTTCAACGTCTCAAAGTCTACACGGGGATACCACTGACGACAGAAATGACGGAACTACTTGGCAAGATAATGGCGCAGCTGCTCTCTATTCTCGGGCTTTCTTTAATGGAGATGTCACAGAGACGCGTAAGTGAGCCGATTTCATTCGATACGTCCCTCTTGGCTAACCATGGCATAGAGAAGTTTCTGAGTAGGCTGGCTGGTAGAACTGAAGTTCGGGATGCGCTTGAGAGATTGGACATGCTCACAAAAGAAGAGACTGGAATGATGATGGCAAGGAACTTGGCGGCTACATGCATTGTTGATAATACCGTGAAAGCAATCAATTACGGTATGCAAAATACTCTGCTTCATGTATATGTTGACCAATTTGTGGGCCGTGTCCTAAACAGGAATAGATGATCAAAAACGTTTGCTACTCCCTCATGCTAGCAGTTTTGGTCGTCAAATCTGAAACGTGCACACAGGGATTCAGTCGCGAGATAAGCTCCGTTCATGGCTGGCTCCACCGGACCCTTCTATAAATCATAATATCGCGTGCCGTCTTCAACATGAAAATACCGCAACGTGGTTTATCCAGGGCAGTACATTCGACGAATGGAAGACAAACGGTTCACTACTATGGATCAGCGGAAATCGTATGCGCTTCCTTCCTTCTGTCGTTATGATAGTTGAGCTCTTCAACGGTTTCTTAGCGGGTTCAGGAAAGAGTATTCTTTGGTATGCCGTCCCCAATCTTCTCCGGTCTTAAGAAATTCATATATCAATAAGCTCCGCCATCGTCGAGAACATTATGGGTATGCAAAAGGCCAGGTCAGCCTTAATGGCTTATTACTACTTTGACTGCAAGGATCTTGCGAAGCGCGACATCCGCGGCCTACTTTCTTCTCTCCTGATCCAGCTCTGTGATGACTCTGACGGTTGCTGGGACGTGCTGTCCCATCTATATACCATCTGTCATGATGGTTCGAGGCAACCTAGTGAGGCTGCACTTGCAGGATGTCTCCGAGACATGCTCGAACTTACAAGACAGGATGCCATTTACATCATTGTGGACGCATTGGATGAATGCTCGAATGCTACCGGAACCCCATCACCCCGCGAAAAAGTCCTGGACATTATAGACGATCTCGTCAGATCACAACATACCAATCTTCATCTTTGTGTCACAAGCCGGCCCGAACAAGACATACAAACTATTCTCAACCCTCTGGCATCCGGATCCCGCCGAGTGTCCCTTCACGAGGAAGCCGGACAAAGGGATGATATCACCAATTATGTCCGCTATTTTATTCTTAAAGACAGAACAATGCGAAGATGGAGGGCTGAGGATCAACAACTTGTCATCGATGTGCTTTCTGAACGAGCTGACGGCATGTGAGGCACTTCCCTTACAGTACCGTTTGGGTGTCACTCATCCTCCCGTGCAGGTTTCGATGGGTGTTTTGCCAACACCAACTCGACACGCTTCGCCGTTGTATTCCGTCAAGTATTCGCAAGGCGTTAGACGAACTGCCTAACACTCTGGATGAAACGTACTCCAAAGCGTTGGAATGCATCCCTCATGAGAAACGGCAACATGCTCATCGGCTATTCCAATGCTTGATTGCAGCTATTCGCCCTCTTCGCGTTGAGGAACTCGCTGAGATATTCGCGATCCAGTTTGACTCGAAAGAAGGCCCCAATTTCGTGGAGGGATGGCGCCCCGAGGACCCGGAAGACGCTGTGCTCTCCACATGTTCGAGTTTAGTCTCCGTCGTCGATGACCAGGGTTTCAAGATTGTTCGGTTCTCGCACTTTTCCGTGAAGGAGTTCTTGGTATCTGCTCGCCTCGCCTCAAAAGTCGGAAGCATATCCCAATATCATATACCCCTTGCGCCCGCTCACAACGTTCTCGCCCGTGCTTGTTTCTCTGTCCTGTTTCAGTTAAGCGACAAGACTGACAAAAAGCGCCTCAGGACATTTCCTCTTGTGCTTTACGCTGCTCAACATTGGATCGATCACGCCAAGTTTGAGGGTGTGTCATTAGAAGTTCAAGACGCTATGAAATGCCTGTTTGATTCAAAAAAGCCATACCTTGCTGCATGGACCTGGATATACGACGTGGACATGCCGAACCAGCGGCCCATGGTCAATCACGTGGAACACCCGTTACCGCCTCATGCGACCCCGTTGTATTATGCAGCGTACTGCGGTTTTAGTTGGTTGGCCAACTACCTTGTCGCTGTGCATGCAGAAGATGTACACGCACAGTGCAAACACGGGTGGTTTCCGTTGTATGCAGCAGCATCCAAGGGACATCTTGACACTATCCGTGTGTTACTGGATCGGGGTGCAGATGTGAATTTTCAAACGGACTGGGGGCACACTTCACTACATATAGCCCAGGAACGGAGACAGATCGATGCGATGCGACTGTTGTTGGAGCGTGGAGCACATGCAGACGCGCGGGGCGAATCTGCACTTTCGGTGTTGCAACAAGCGGTAAACCAGGGGGATGTGGAGGCCGTACGAGTGCTTCTCCAGCACCACGCCGATGTCAACGTGAGGCATTTGGATCGGAAACCGTTGCATTATGCCTCATTCATGGGACATACCGATATCGCACAGCTCCTGTTGGCGTCGCATGAGGCTGATATGAACGCTAATCTCATGGACGACCTTGGCACTGCACTGTTCGTCGCGGTGAAGGAAGGAAGGCTTGGAGTCGTTCGACTGCTGCTTGGGTATGGAGCAGACGTGCACACGCGGGGAGACGATCATTTTACCCCGTTCCAGATGGCTATGGCCAATGGATATCGTGAAGTTGCGCAATTGCTGTTAGAGCATGGTGCTTAATCTGATTTGCACGGAGTTTGGCATTACCTACTACGCTTTATGTCTTTCGAACAACGTGGTTCGTGCATAGTGCTGTATTCACTAACTGTATAAAACTCAAAGTTGCTAAGTTTAATGCACGCACCAAAATGTGTTAATAATGTGTTTAAAATAAGTGAAAAAATGGGTGAGTGAAACATGTCTGAATGCTCCGCTGCAGCCTTACCGAACAAGAACCAAAACCTCTCTGCGGTGCCAGCTCCCAGCCATCCGAACCGCCTTTTTTTTAATGTAGTTTATTGTCGTGAGTTAGCAAAGGACATGTGTCTGTGTTTACACGAGAACCATGCGGATCCTGTCGGCCCGGAGGCAGCCAACACGCGTGCGGCGGCTGCATCCGAACAGCTAATATTTCCTTTATTTTGTATTGTTTTTTATAAGTTTATTTTATTTTATTTTAAAAAATTATTAAATTATTAAACTAATACTTTATATATCTTTATTCATTTCCTGACTCCAGCCCACTTGGTTTTCAGACATCTTTATCGCTTTTTATATAGGCACTTCCCACAACGCCCATCCATCGAATCATTCATGATTTTGACAGTATCCGGTACTAAG
Organism: Lactifluus echinatus; assembly: GCA_003315975.1. Taxonomy (NCBI): domain Eukaryota; kingdom Fungi; phylum Basidiomycota; class Agaricomycetes; order Russulales; family Russulaceae; genus Lactifluus; species Lactifluus echinatus. The sequence goes on along the minus strand of QFEA01001265.1, from coordinate 19,720 downwards.
TGCAACATAGAAAGACGGGTCCTTCGTTCATGATTATCGTCAAGCCATCTTCCTCAGTAATTTGGCTATATCAGCCATCTCTTGCATCTATAGAATTACCGAGCGGGAGGCGGAATATCTGTATCCATTTGACGCTCCCATCATGTCGAACTCGAACTAAGATCACATTGTGCGATGAAGCAGCTGGCTGAAGAGTCAAAAATTCGTCGTTCATACATCAAGCTATTCGGGCCCATATTCGTACATAAAAGACATCGTGTATGTCTTCCAAAATCAATACAACACCCCTTTCCACTACCGGAAAATAACATCGAGCTCCAGTCTTTCACAAATATCCAGCTCCACACGCTGACAGACGTCCATAGCGAGTTAGTTAGTCTCGGCGTTAGTGAACGCTGTAGCTGCCAGTCCAACTTGCTCGTTCGTCACGTCGTACACGCTGTAGTAACGCTGCAGGAACGCGAACCCATCTGGAGAAAGTAGTGCGATCTGTCAAGCCCCGCTTCAAAGCAAAGGAAGACAGACATACTTATGAAGTCGAGGCCCTGGCCTGATGGTTTACCAAGATCGGTCACGACGAGATAGATTTGGCCCTCAGCACCGCCGAGCAGGGTGTTCAGCGAGCGGGGCCAGATTTGCGCGTTGGGGACGAGCTCGTATGCGGTGCCGCCAATGTTGAAGTAGAGTGACTGCAGATTCTCATACTGGGAAGGGGTGATCGTGAGAAGGCCAGTCCTCCTAGAAATAGAAGAGCAGTGTGGTGTGAATAGTCAGTTGTCTCCGAAGCCCCAAAGTAGAATGTGACAACACGAACTCGTCCTTCGTTGCCCCGGTAACCTGCTGGTACTTCTGGAACGCATCTGTGGAGCAAGTCAACACTCAGTGAGGCAACTATTTCTGGAATTAGAGAGAGAAGCGAACCGGTGGCAAGGTGAATGAGTGTGCTGCCAGTATCGACGATACCAGCGGTCAAGTTCAAGATGGTATCTCCATCGGAGCCATAGGTGATGTCTTGATCGATACCCCAATAACCGCTTGCAGGCGCGGTGCTAGTGATAGGTACGTAGTTTACCTTACCGGTGATCCTGTAAATGGCGTCTTCAGCATCACGCGATACAATGCAAGTAAACATTAGAGCGAACTTGGACGAATCTACGGCACCGAATGTGAGTTCTCCATTGGCGATCTTGCGTGCCGAAGTTGACGGCTGGTAGAAAATTCCAATCGACTCCGTAGGAATCACGCCCTGCCGGAAAAGATTGTCGGTCACAGTCGGGATAGGCGTCCCCCCATCCGTCGTCCTCTCCGTGAGATCAACCGGGCCGATGCTGCGTTCATGTGATATTGTGAGATGACAGAATGCTTTGAATAGATATAGCACCAATACCCGAGAATGCCATCGACATCATGGAACCCTCGAGCGGAGGAAGCGACACCAATGCTTTGGGACTCGATAATGATGGAGGAAGAGAGCGACACTTGATCCGTGTCTAAACACCCAGGAACAAGCACGAGTTGAAGTGAAAAGAGCTAGGTGAGAAACACCAAGCGTAAAAGCCAGAGGACGCGTACATTCGTTTCCAGTGAACCAGCCAGATCCATAGCTGACGGTCTAAGTAATACAATTAAGGACAGATACCCCCGTATTCCGGAAATGGGCTTACCACGCTGTTGCCAGTGTCCTTGCCAGTGGTAGTCCGCTTGTACCCCTTACCTGCACCAACCCAAGTATTGGAACTGCCAGTGTCGATAACCACCGTATATTCGGTGGGCGGGTTGCCAATCCCAATGGAGGCAGTATAAGTTACGGCTGGCGGACATTTCGATTATCAGGCACAAATCTGACATGGCAGAGAGGGACCCAAAAACAGACCTGCATCAGTGACGTCAATAGTGTCGTCAGCAGACGGTGCCTCTCTGGCGAAACGGCTACTGTGATTGCCTCCATGATCACGGCCATGATCGCCACCACCACTGTGGCTTCCGTGGTCTCCTCCTCCTCCTTTGGAAAGGCTGAACGGGCCGCTGCGCCGGTCCGAGCTGCCGTGATCATTACTGTGACCACGATCGTCACGGCTTCCGTGACCGCGATCGTCGCGGCTTCCGTGACTGCGATCGTCACGGCTATCGTGACCGCGGCTGTCACGGCTATCGTGACCACGGTTGTCACGGCTATCGCGACCGCCGCCTCCGCTGGAAAGGCTGACCGGGCCGCCGTGCCGGCCCGAGCTGCCGTGACTGTCATGGCCTCCGTGACTGCGATTGTCACGGCTATCGCGACCGCCACCACGACCGCCGCCGCCTCTGGCGGAAAGGCTGACCGAGCTATCGTGATCATGGCCGTGGTCGTCATGGCCGTCGTGGTCGTGATCGTGGTCGTGGTCGTGATCGTGGTCGTGATCATGATCATGGTCATGGTCGTGATCGTGATCGTGATCGTGATCGTGATCGTGGTCGTGGTCGTGATCGCCACGGCCATCGTGGCCGTCATCTTTGGTGGCAAGGCTGAACGGGCCGCCGCGCCGGCCGGAGCTACCGTGATCACTACGGTGACCGCGATCGTCACGGCTTCCGTGACTGCGACTGTCACGGCTATCGTGACCGCGGTTGTCACGGCTATCGCGACCGCCACCGCGACCGCCGCCGCCTCTGGTGGCAAGGCTGACCAAGCTATCGTGATCATGACCGTGGTCGTCATGGCCGTCGTGGTCATGATCGTGGTCGTGATCGTGATCGCGGTCACGGTCGTGGTCGTGATCGTGGTCGTGGTCGTGGTCGTGGTCGCGGTCACGGTCGCGGTCGTGGTCGTGGTCGTGGTCGTGGTCGCGGTCGCGGTCACGGTCGTGGTCGTGGTCGTGATCGTGATCGCCACGGCCATCGTGGCCGCCATCTCTGGTGGAAAGGCTGACCTGGTCGCCGCGCCGGCCCGAGCTATCGTGATCATTCCTGTGACCGCGATCGTCACGGCCTCCGTGACCGCGACCGTCGCGGTCGCGGCCATCGCGATCGCGACCACGGCGACGGCGACGGAGTTCTAGTGTCTTGTGAGCCTTTGGGCCGTGTGGCTGAACGCCATCACGGAACTTCCGTGCTCGCGAAGATTCTTGGGTGACAAGCGCTTGCGCGCCGTCAAGAGGCTTAACAGTAGAAGTAAAATGAAGGGGTGCAATTCTCTTGAGAGACATGTCTTCAGATATGTGGGGAGGAGGGTGGCGACACGAGTTCTATTTAACGGGGGAGATGAGCGACAGCGCCCGAATATTGGGGGGGGCCTCAGGAACCCCAGACGCACCGAGTTAGTCGTCGTTAGTACAGTCCAGGCTACAGGCCAAAGGAGCGGAAAGCGGAAAACGACAGGTTGTCACTATTAATCGAGCCTAGCTTCTCGAGGAGTTGTCTTCATTCCCTCGTAAGGTATTGTAGATCCACTGGAATCCACATCTGACGGAACCCTGTTCCGACAGAAACAAGAATTGGCACTCTCAGCTACGCCATTGCAATGCTTTGGAGCTGAAACAACGCCCGTGGAGTCGGAATGCCGTGTGGGCTTGCGCGATGGTGCCTTCCTGCTCTGCTCATCTGTCGGAAAAGGATTCCGCACAGTGTAATTGTACTAGCATTGGGCGGGTGTGCCTAGTGATAAAGACGTCAACGTCTACGGTATTGACAGATAGGTCCCATCGTACTCTCGCTCGATGACTTACTCGTCTCGTGACCTCTGCGCCTGTGGCCTGTGGAGAGGAACAACCTTACAGTGGTTGTGCCATCAAATCAAAGTGTCACTATAATTGCTGTGCGAAACTCGGCCTCATGACTTACGGTGCCTAAAGTTAGGTAAGTTAGGCGCCTTCATTTGTTCGCGTCGACGTGAGATCTAGAGTTGTATGAATGGCCCAGGAACTGAACCGGAAATGCAGATCACCGTTATTGCTGACTCTCTCGCTGAGGGGAACCGCAATTGTTTGTTCCGAAACTTACACGCCCGAATGAGCTGTACAAATTCTCATACTCATTTCACATGAGATAGAGGAACCAAAGCAAAGAGTCGGATTTGCAAAACCGGTGCCAGGCAGCTCCTGGCCCATTTCGAGCGGCTCAAGCTCCCACGAGTTCTTTGTATACCTTTGTCATTTGTAGACCCACACGTGGTATACTTCCCCAGGCTGAGCGACAAGGCAAAAGAAGACAGGGATTAGTCGGTCGCGATGGCACATTACATCGAGGCAGGAGGCAGGCAATACTTTATGCAGTCGCTACCGCCGGTGCCACCGCATTGTATATGCCTTCTATATTTATTTTTCACACGCTACCAGCTTAGTCATGGGGAGGGGCAAGTGGCACGAGCAAACCACGCCACGACTGCCCATGAAGGTGCCTGCAGTTACTTGGCAGTTACTTGGTGACGTTGTTGTGAACGAAAGGCCAAGCCCATGTTGAGAATGTCCGTTGAAATGTAGTGAGGATCATCACCGTGACTGGCGACGGCATTAGGTTACATTGCGTCGACCCTCGATATACTCACTAGTCCAGTTGGCACGGCATCCCCTACCCATGAAGTCCAATAGCGACGATTATGATAATCATGCTTATAGGCACTTCGGTTTTGAAAAGTTTAGGGGGGGGGCAACGACTTAGGAATATAATAAAATATGATCTCAAGCTTATTCATGGAATACAAATCAACAAGGTGATCCGTCTCGTGGCCTGATTGGTGCTAACAGCAGCGAAGTACGGCGCTATGCTGCAGAATGGTTCCAGGTTTGCCAGGTCTGGCGTTTGGCTATCAAGCGTGAGTATATTTTCTCTTCATTGGGCTGAAGGAAGTGTCGATACAGTCACATCAGAGAGTGATGTCGGGAATAGCAGACGACGGGATGGTTCAGTGTCGACACTAAGATCGACACATCAATGTTTTTTTGCAAGGCTCCTGCGGGTTTTTTTAGTTTTAATATCTGATGCCCCGGTGGCGGTATCCAATGTCCGCTTCTGTCCCGCAAAGCTTGAAGTCTTGACACTGACGACCGACGACTTGTTACGCCCGCCTCCCGCAGCAAGCTTACGCTGGACTTGTGCTTCCGCAGCAGACCAGTCCGCCGATGGGTCGTCAATCATATACCTACAAGGAATCAAAATTGATAAGCCGATTACGCGCCAATTTATAGTTATGGTGAACTGAATATTGAAAAGGAGGGAAGTCATTTACCGCGAGAGGTCGAGCGAATCGATCATCGCACGCTGCCTTTCCCGAAGCGCAGCAGTAGCTTCATCTCCGGCCGCATCTAGCTCCGCTTCCATGGTTTTCAGCCCACGTTCTGCGCCTGCAACTAAAGAAACCGTAGCGTCCGTTCCATCCGGTGGTGCTAGCACAGGGATAGTAACATGAATGGCAGTCTTCTGTATTTCTTGCAGCTTCCCAGATATCTTACGGATAAGCTTCACGAAGAGGGCGAGTGTCTGTGAAACGGGCAGATGGAGTTCCGCCTTCAAGTACGTGGGTCCATAATCTCGTAAGAGAATGGGTCGGGTCCGAACATACCTCAACCTCTTCAACACTTTTTCGTTGTAAACCCATACCAAGCAGTATACTGTTCTGTATTGCACTAAGACGCAATCCTTCTCCAAGACGTTTCTCGAAATAGAGCATGGCCACCGTCGGTAACAAGTCAAGTATGACGTGGTAATCAAGCGAGTTCTGGGCATACGACTCGAGACGCTTGAGGTCAAAAGCCGTGAACAAAAACGACAGCTCTTCAGAGGTCATGCCTACGGTACTGTGTATAAGAAGACATAGTAGAACCAATGCAGATTATCTTACTTGATATTTTGTCAGAACCGAAATACCTCATGCCGGCATTAGCAGCTTCAATGATACTGAGTCCCATCACGCTGCCGAATTCCCGGAATTTGAACGACAGAAGCGTGAGGAATCGCCTTCGAAAGTCTATTGATTTAAAAAAGTGTGATTAATTATTGAGGGAATACAGGGTAGAGACCTGCCTTTGGAAAACTCCCCTAACCACTCTAGTTCTTCATCCGCTGACGACTGGAGGCCGCGCACCATGACGATGGTGTGCTCGCCGGTAAGTTCACTCTGAGTCTGACGGATGTAGAGCGGTAAATACCCCGCGCGCTTCCAGAATCTGTAAGAGATATCAGATAAGATCGATGTATAGGGTGTTGACAGAGAGGACCGAAGAAGCTGTGATGTCAACCCGTACGAAACACCGAGATAATCGAGATTCTCCGGTTTACGTCCCGTGAGGCGTTGCAGGAGAGGAGGCATTGAAGAAGCTGATCGGACAGCAGGATGCTCGGTAAGCAGGGTGGCAGCCTGATATTAGGTAAGACTAAACAATAAGCGATAAACAGGGAAAAGAGTCTAGGATACCTCGTCTATTGTCATGGCGTCAGTGTGGGAGACACTCGCGTGAGAAGATTCGTCTAAATTGAAATATTCGCCAGAGTAGTAGGCGTTTAATGCCTGAAGCGCCCGCGCTCCGTATCCCATCTTCATTCCGACATCAGTGCCTTACGCCCGGGTCTTAGATGATCCACGTACATTCGAATAGTCTGGATGTGTCGCGATGCGGACAATCCGTGCCCCGCTCATCATAGCAAATTTGCCCTCTTGAAACTGCTGTGCGACTAACCAGGGAATAAGATCACCGCCCGTGCGCAGCCCGCGCTGCAGCCCATCTAATATTGCCTGCTTGCTGATATTTCCCTCCAGTGCAACCTGCAGTACAACGAGCGGCTCTGGGAGGTGTGCCTCGTCGTCTGTAATAGGAGGAAGAAGCACGAAAAGGTGATGCGCCGGTGCGTCGGACATCAATTGGAGGTCATTCGGCTGGTTTTTGTAGTGTGATGCGACGTAAAGCGCCATCATACGCTGAAGGAATGCCTCGCTCGCTGGGTGATAGGAAAAGAGTGTGTCGCGGGAGACGTAGAAGAGCTCGCACTGTGATGGGTGTGGTGTCCCATGTAGCGCACTGTGCGGAGAGACCGTCGCGTCGAGACAGAGGAGCGCGTTAAGCCATTGCTCAACTTGGTCCCCAGCACTGTAACGGATCGGTGTGTCGAGCTTGACTTCACGTAGGGTCCGGACCTTGAGCGGAGCGACCTGTGTGGGCAACTTGGTCGATGGGCCGGGGATCGTGTCCTCTATACTGTCTTTAGAGAGTGATGGTCTGGTTGACTCGCGTAGTTGTTGAATGAGTTTGAGGGCGAGTGAGCGTCCAGTGCCTTCGTAGCCGTTAATTGTGGACGCAAGGAAGACGAGGTAAGGACCGATGAGATTCCGAACAAGAGGGAGAGGAATAGCAGCAGCTTCATCGATGATTACCAGCTCAGCTTGACCGAGAACATGGGCATCTTGTGGCTGTATATACTACAACGAGACTATGAGTGCACCGTTGCTTTATTACGTAAGACGAAGATACCTGGATGGTCTGTCGGTGGTCCCGAAAGACGTTGACGCGCACAATAGCCTTGTTAAAATCAGGGTTGGTGCTTTGTGCGATATCATAGTCCAGGTGCTCCTCATAGCCCAGCGCGTCCATGCCTTTGAAGACGAATTCGAAGAGAGTCTTTAGATTTTCCGGGCTAGGGCTGGTGACAAAAATGTTAGAATAACCATGGGCAAGCGCCGCTGCCATAGCCAGGCCCAGAGCAGCTGATTTGCCGCGGCCACGCCCGGCTGTCAACGTCACCGTCGAACTCAGTGTTTTTTCCGAAATTGCATCTACAAAGCTGAGAATTGCCTGTGCCTGGTCGACCGTCTTTGAAAGCTTGATAAGCTCGCCAATTGGTTTGGTATCAACCAGTGTCTCCCTGAGATCCTCAAGCTCGGACTTCCCTTTCCCCTTTCCCCGTTCCTCCTCAATTGCAACGATATCCTTGCAGCGAGATATGGGAAGTACGTTAAGTTCATCGTCGAGGACTAGACAATCATCACAGGACCCGAGGGACAAGATAAAACGCTCGTTAAAGCGGGCTACGACATCATGTTGCGAAGAGGTGCGATAGCGCGCATGAACGTCCTGCTCAGCGTCGGCATATATAAATTAGGAAGGCCGAATTTGGTGCGCACCATGGTCATCGTGTATAGCTGCCTCAGAGATGCCATAGTCTTGAGTAACAACACGACAAGCCCACCGCCCTCCACAGTCTCAATAGTCCGTGCGAGTAGGTTCGGCGTGATCGCCTCAAAATCTTGTAGTATCAACATCCCGAAGGTGTTCCCGAGAATCTTCTCAGAGTCTTTATAGTAACTGTATGCAATGAGCATCACTTTAATCAGAGAAAACAAGACACTAGTACACACGTGTAGCGGATGTCGGTGACCGTAATGAAGATCTCAAAGGGATCATGTTGATTCGCGTCCCTGATACCGCGTTTCACGTCTCGCTTTATTTTTGCTTCTCGTTTCTTTCGGTGACTGTGACGGGAGGTCAATAGCTTTGCTCTTACTGTCCTGTAAGAAACTCACGTCGTAAACCCGAGTTCTTTCTTGTAACACCAAAGTACGGACGGACGTGCAGACACACGCGCTTGGGAGAGGAGAAAGTGAAGATTGACTACCTGGTCTTTCCCTTTGTCACCGACGAGGATTATAAAAGAGCGATGATTTTTCTTGACATTATTGTTGATGAGGACTGGGATGCGCTGGTCAAGCTGCTTCCGCATAGAAAGATGGCTGGTAGTAGAAAAGAGTGAGATAACCACGTGCGTCTCTTTCCGGCTGTGACCGGCCCACCTCATTCAAATTCCTCATCACTGGGCAGTCGATGACAGAGCTAGACACTCCTCTCTTCATCCCACCTATTGACGAGGGATTCAAGCCAGATCCCGAAGAAGTAGCAACGGCTCACCTTCTACACTCGCCACCTCGAAAACGTCCCCGAAACCTACTCGAGAGGGCCGAGACACCCCAACGTCAACGTAAAGCCTCGGAACCGGAACTCGTCCATGATCAGGACTACTATCTGTCCGATGGAAGCTGTATCATTTTGGTAGAGAATACCTTGTTCAATGTGAGCCCACATGTCGGTTACAATACCGCTTAAATTTGTCTCATAGATCCTGTAGGTGCACAGGACTACCCTATCGAAAGATTCTTCTTCTTTTGGTTCCATGTTCTCCTTGCCCCAAGGTGGCAAACCAGCTGAAGGCCAATCAGATGACAACCCAATAATTTTGGTCGGGGATACCGTGTCACAATTCCGGAATTTCTTATGGGCCCTGTATGCCTTGTGAGTTACAGCGCCTTCGCATTTTCCGCGCCTGACCGTGCAAAGACCACACGAGCTTCTGCAGGTTCATTCCAATCTGGCCAACCTCACTCGCCTCATCGACATCGCCAGAATCTCAAACAAGTACTCATTCAAGTCTCTCGAAACGTGGGCTCTGGATGTCATTGTTGACACTGTCGCCCGCAGAAGTTCTCCTTCTCCCCAGTTCCCCTTAGCTGGCTTATGCCAAGGACCCACCTCTCCCGCACAGGCCTACACCCACCCCGCTCATCTTACGAACTATGAGCAGATCATTGCGCTTGTGCGCCTCGCGCAGATGTGCCAACATGAACGACTACTCAACACAATGGTCGAGTCCCTCCGCAAGCATATGAGTTCTTCGCCACAGAACGCTTACATGGCAATGACGCTCGCAGATGAGCTTGATCTACGCATCCTACGCGGGGCTGCCTACCTTGAGGTTATGCAGAAGGCTGTTGTTGTTGTGCGTCGCCCGGGAGGAGCTGGGCCCTTGGAAGGTGAGGTTGATGCGGATGGACGACTGGTCGTCTCGGTTGCTCAGCAGATGCGGTTACTCTCCGGGTATTACCGCCTCACGATGGCCTGGGAACAGCTGCGCACCATCCCACCGAACTTCGACCATGCACCGTCATGTGGCGTGAACTGGCATCAGAGTGGATGCATACAGTCATGGCAAGAATTTTGGCGCGAGAAAACGAAGAGCGAAACGGTGCTTGCCCTTGGCCTTGCAGACGTACTGGGTCGCCTACGGGCCGTGCTAAAGGAGTTTGACAAGTGGGGGAGCGCAACATACATGCATCACGATTGTCGGATGCTAGCTCGTCGCGCAATCAACGAAAAGTTGAAGGCGGCACAGGATGCACTCCCAGACCTGTTCTCAGATGAGTAGATTAGCGAGAGTGACTATGTTGCATCATCTTGTACGCTTATGCTTCATCGAATTACCTCTATCATATCTCATATCTCTGCAACCCTCCACGTGGTCCGAAATCCACGTGATCCGAATCCAATGATCAGATCAGCACGCGTCGCGTCAATATCGACAAACTTGATCGTTGACGCGTCTAACCTTAACCTCAGGTCCTCCGACAAGGCCCCTCACTCCATGGTTCTCCGTCATCTGCCTGGCTATAAATCACGCTTAAATGAACGAGACCATATCCCTTAGTTTATTATCATGCATTTTGGTGTTTTATGATATTGAGAAATGGGTGTTGAGGGTAGGTAAACACGCGAAAACACGCGTGGCGCTTAGTCACGCGTACTCATTTAAAAGTGTCCCACGTCGCGTCTCTCCTCTCCGTCTCTCTTCTCCCCTACCCTCACCGCTGATTGATTCTTCTGTACTTCGGGATACCGTCTGTTTGTTGGATCGCGCATCTCATTACATCCAAACGTTATTCTCATGATTTCCTTCGTGTACAAGCGAGGTGAGTCTCCAACCTACATGAATGCGACACGTGTTTACTCACATTCCCCTCGCATAGATGGGTACGTGCTACCTGTATATCACTCCTCGTAGAGAGACTATCGACTCACAGCACTCCCTCAGGCGCAAGGAACGCGTCCAGTTTGACAAGGTTTGTCGATGATCTGACGCGGCGCCCTTAGTAATTCTCATTTATAATCCGTAGATCACTGCTCGCATCAACAAGCTCTGCTATGGCTTGGACATGAATCATGTGAATTCTATTGAGTGAGTTCCACGTTACAGCACTTGAACCCGTCACCGACATCTACCCAGGGTTGCCCAGAAAGTTGTTCAGGGCGTGTATCAAGGCGTCACAACAACTGAGCTTGATGTACGTCATTCCTCCCTCTCTTTTCCATCTCCATGTTATACTATAAACTGACTCACGATGTCGAATAGAATCTGGCTGCCGAAACAGCAGCTTGTCTGACGACAAAACATCCTGATTATGCTATTCTCGCGGCGCGGATAGCTGTGTCCAATCTCCACAAAGAAACAAAGAAAAACTTTTCTCATGTCGTCAAAGACCTATACAATTATGGTTTGTGTGATATTCGAAAGGCGAAAGGCCTAATTATGCCGATAGTGCCTGACCGATGTTGTTTAGTAAATCCCAAGACTGGGCGACCTGCCAGCATGATCTCTAAGGAGACGTATGACGTAGTAATGGCTAACGCTGAAATCTTGGATTCCGCCATCATCTATGAACGTGACTTCCAGTACAACTTGTATGTATCGTGTCATGTGGAAAGGAATGTCCTGACGTTTCCTCGTTAGCTTTGGCTTCAAAACTCTCGAGCGGTCCTACTTGCTACGTATAAATGGACGTGTGGCAGAACGCCCTCAGCATCTTATCATGCGCGTAGCTGTTGGTATACACGGCTCTGACATTGAAAGAGTTATTCAGTCGTATAACCTTATGTCCGAGCGTTATTTCACACACGCATCGCCAACCCTGTTCAGCGCTGGCACCCCGAACGCGCAGATGTCATCGTGTTTCTTAATCGCTATGAAAGACGATTCGATCGAAGGAATCTATGATACACTCAAAGAATGCGCGATGATCAGCAAGTCAGCTGGAGGTATTGGTCTTCATATCCATAATATTCGTGCTACGGGGTGAGTATCTGTTTCCAGGCATCTCACGACATAGTGCTAACGAGAGCTTCAGAGCTTACATTGCGGGCACCAATGGTTACTCTAATGGTATTGTGCCCATGCTGCGCGCTTTCGACGCAACGGCTCGCTACGTCGATCAGGGTGGTAATAAGCGGCCAGGCGCGTTCGCTATATACCTGGAGCCATGGCACGCGGATGTCTTTGAATTTATCGACCTCCGCAAAAACCATGGCAAAGAGGAGGTTAGGGCTCGTGACCTCTTCTATGCCCTGTGGATACCTGACCTTTTGTGAGTACTCAATCACCATTGCTCGTTTCTACTTCTCACTAATGGTTTCTGTCGCAGCATGAAACGTGTTGAGGCGAATCTGGAATGGTCGCTTTTCTCCCCCGACGAGGCCCCTGGCTTACATGATACCTATGGCACCGAGTTCGAGGAGCTCTATGAGCGCTATGAACGCGAGGGCCGCGCTCGTAAGACCATTCCCGCTCAGAAGCTATGGTATGCAGTACTGGATGCACAAATTGAGACTGGTGGCCCATTCATGTGCTACAAGGACCATGCTAATAGTAAGTCCTGTAGCAAACCGCCGAAACGATCGTTGAACCTGCTGCAGGAAAATCTAATCAGAAGAACCTTGGCACAATCAAGTCATCCAATCTCTGCACGGAAATCATGGAATACTCCTCCCCGGATGAGACCGCCGTTTGCAATCTTGCCTCTATTGCATTGCCTTCCTTCATCCGAGGGAATCGATATGACTTCCAGAAGTTGCACGATGTTGCCAAGGTCGTCGTGTTCAACTTGAACTGCGTCATCGAAAGAAACTATTACCCTGTTCCCGAAACGCGCCGCTCGAACATGCGCCATCGGCCTATCGGTCTCGGTGTTCAGGGTCTCGCTGACACATTCATGGTCCTACGCATGCCTTTCGACTCGCCGGAGGCGCGCTTACTCAACCAACAAATCTTCGAAACTATCTACCACGCCGCTGTGGAGGCCAGTTGTGAGATGGCACAGGAACAAGGTACATATGAAACTTACGAGGGCAGCCCCGCGTCGCAGGGACAGCTACAATACGACCTCTGGAATGTTACGCCGACGGAATTGTGGGATTGGGCTTCTCTCAAGGAGAAGGTAGCAAAACATGGCTTGCGCAACTCGCTTCTCGTTGCGCCGATGCCGACTGCGTCGACCAGCCAGATCTTGGGTTTCAACGAGTGCTTTGAGCCATACACGAGGTACAACAACTTCCTTGATGAATGTCTGTAGTCTCTGACACTATCGTTGTTGCAGCAACATTTATACACGCCGCGTTCTTGCCGGCGAGTTCCAGGTCGTGTGCCCTTGGCTTCTGCGAGAGCTTGTTGATCTCAAACTTTGGAACGACGATATGAAGAATAGGATTATCGCCAACAATGGCTCAGTCCAGTCCATTCCCGAGATTCCAGCAGACGTCAAGGCTATCTACAAGACTGTCTGGGAGATCTCGCAGAAGAAGGTGCTCGACCTTGCGGCAGATCGTGGTGCATTCATCTGTCAAAGCCAAAGCCTCAACGTGCACTTGCAGGCGCCGACAGTTGGTCAGCTTACTAGCATGCACTTCTACGGATGGAAGCGTGGCCTCAAAACGGGCATGTACTACCTCCGCACACGCCCAGCAGCGCAGGCGATTCAATTCACCCTCGACCACTCACTCGTGGCGGAAGTTAAGCAACAGAAGGAGCAACAGTTGCAACAGCAGGAAGTCCAGCCGAATACGAAGACCACAGTCGCGCACCCCGTCCCCTCTACTCCAACCCCTCCGCCGGCTTACCCCTCAGTCCCTTCTGAATCATCAAGTCCTCTTCCCCAGTCGGCAACGACCACCTCTACAACTGGGGAGCATATAGCTGTTGAAACCTCGACACCGGCAGAAGAGTCATCACCATATCCTCTCACCCCTGCCGATTCGCATGAAGACGCGTTGGCGGGGCTCGACGAGGTACAGCGAGAGGCGGCTGAGAAGGACCCCGAGTTTGCAGCAGCCCTATTGCGAAAGAAGACGCGAGAGCTGGAAGAGGCGAAGCTCGCTTGTTCTCTTGAGAACAAGGAAGCTTGTGTTATGTGTTCTGGCTGAGCATGTAACAGATACGTCTGGATGTCACCAGCCCGTTTTATCGATTGCATGTACAGTACATCATTAGCTCGTCCTTTGTCTCGATTAGATGCCCTCCATGGTTCTTATTTCTCGTCATTGCTGTGCCATGTCCTGTACCGTCATAATCGTTGAATATACCTGTCTCACTGTCTCATTACCGCGTTAACTTAGCTATGGATAAGACCCGCTGTGTCGTTTGAGCTACTGGACTCGCAATTGTGTGAGTTGCTTGGTCTTTTATGGGCGGACGGAAGTGCGAAATGCGACGGGACCCAGATTTATTATTTGGGGTTGGTATAAAAGTTAGATTACTCGATAGGCCACGTGTACACATCCCGGTCTTCATCGGCCCGGTGTGTAACTACACCGGACCGCGGCAACACTTTAGGGAGATATTGACGTTTTGGACGTTTTCAAGTTTCAAGGTTACAGGAGTAACTTAGCCCCAGGCTAAGTTACGCTACACTCTCCCTCATTGGTTCACCTCCACGGCGATGCATTCCGATGGCTCTAATGGAGATGCACCCGACTCTGAATGGGACCGCGTCCTATGGAGACCACAACCATTTCCAGACAACTACGTCCCTCTAACATTCCTCTCCGCCCTCTCCAAAAACCGTAACTATCCGTCCCAGTGCTCTTCCAACGCGCAACAACTAAAAACCATATATCCCCTCTGAACGTTTACAGCCAATGTGCTGCCGTACCAGTACTGGCCACTCGTCCTGGGTGCGTGCGCGATCACGCAGCACATTTCCGTCGTCGTCGTCTTTCTGGCCGTGTTCACTCGGCTCCTGGAACACACGCTCGATCCGCGTCTTCTAGTCGCCCTTTCCACCACGACGTTCGTCGCAGGGTGCATAATCTGGGAGCTACTAGAGTATTTGTATTCCAGGAGGAACAACGCGTCTGAGGGTAATCACCCCTCCTCCGATCGCCGTACGTACGTTATCCTGCATGCACCAGTGGTGTCAGCCAAAAAAAAAGGCTGAGATGCTGAACCCGCAGGCGCATCCACCGTCAAAGCGTCCCTGCTCGTCTTCCTCGCGCTCATCGCTCTCGCGCCCATTCTCCGCACGCTCACAGCGCCCACTTCCGCCGACTCGATCTGGGCCCTCGCGACAGCGCTCTTCCTCGTGCACGCCGTGCTCGTCGACTACTCCTACTCCTACTCGTACTCGTACGCCGCACCTCTCGCCCAGAACGAACGGTATGTGCCGTGTCCCTACCTTAATCCCCCGCTCTGTCCTTGTTGCCCTGCCCGGAGAAAATGCTGACCACAAAAGAACATAACATCCATCACCGAACGACAAAACAAAAAAAAAAACAAAAAAAAGGCTGACATCGGTACTGTCCATCAATGCCGCCATCTCAGCCGCGGTCGTCTTGGCCTCGCGCCTGCAAGACGATCTCGCCGTTTTCGCGCTGATGCTCTTCTCCGTCGAGGCCTTTGCGCTATTTCCTATTCTCCGGCGTCGAATACAAGTGCGTACTTGTCCCCCCTCCCCCCCACCTCGCGTGCTACCTTTCAGAGCTTCCGCATAACCATTTCACGCGCAGGCGATGCCAGCTTTGGTTCAGTCTCTTGTTACCGCATTGCTAGCGTCAGCAACGACGATGGCACCGTCGCCTCTACTTTGTGCAGCCGTGTTGACGAGCATTACATTCGGGGGCCCCGCTGTTTTGATGTGGGCACAGCAGTACAAGCAGTGCGTTTTCGACTTTTGATTGTGGCATCCGTGCCTCGTTGAAGTCGTTTCCTAGTGAGATCCGCGGACCGTGGGATGCAGCGACACCTCGTGGGTTCGAGCAGGAAGGAAATGGTTAAAGTGTGTATATTTATGGCCGTCGACGGGCCATTCGAGCAGATGCCTGATGAAGGTCACGTGTCACCCTTAACACGCCGGCCCGAGTCTTTCCGCTGTTGGGGCGCTCTCACAGGTGGAACCATTGAGCTCGTCGTTCCAAACGACAACCGCACTCTATATGACAGTCATTTCCTTATTTATTTTTTGCCTTTGCGACGAAGTGCTCGTCCCTAGCCCTAGCCCTAGCCCCCCCCCCTCCCCTCAGTTCGAAACTACAGCTACATCCTCACGAGAAACGGTCATGTGTGTTGCAGTTGCAGCATGTAATATGCAATATGTCGTCACCGAATTTGTCTCTCATTGTTGGACAAAAGAATCGATGGAAACCGATAGAATCCAACCGTACGATATTCCGCGTTCCTGCCTCTGCTTCTTTGCTATTTGCTGATGCTGCGGAGGTACGTATACGTGAGTCACGGGGTCTCATCGTCGACAGTTAAGGCAAAAGTCGCAGTCGTCCATTCAGTTTTCCGTGAGACCTCATGCTGCTGCGGGGC
>QFEA01001261.1:0-11706 GCA_003315975.1 Lactifluus echinatus | reverse complement strand
GGGGTTGCTCTGAGTACAGGTGGGAGGAGAGAGAGAAGATAATTGTGGAAGACGCCTGGGTCGAATGAGGACGACGGAGCAGCCTTGTGAGTGAAGCTAGTGAAGGGGGATTAAGATGTGCCACGACCATGAACAGCCTCGTAGATGCACTACTGCCCAAAAAGACACAGTCAAGGGGGATTTGTGGATCTTGAAATGATTGACGCGTCGAGCATTGAGAATATGAAAGAGGTCGCTGCATCATCACGAACAAGATGTGGGGGGTGGGGAAGAACTGATGTGACTAAGCCATGGCTGTCGTGATTGGCACCCACCCGTGGCCTGAACAAAATGAAAAGTTTTGTTCATGGCATCTAGCCGAATTTTAATATGATAAGATTGTCTCATGGCTAAGCCATGGCTCAAGCCTTAGCTAAGCACATGGCTAAGCGATGCTAAGCTGTTGGCTTATTACTGTAAGCTGTGATTGTAAGCCCTCCCTAGAAAGCTAAATAATGAGTTAAGTCAAGGCTCAACTTAAGCCTGGCTAAGGATAAGCCAGGCTCGGCTTATAGGCTAAGCCTTCAATATTGGTAAGCTCCCACAACACTACTCCTCGAGTTCGGGATATGCTTTTCCTAAAAAGCACTTGCGATTCTTGTCGTCGATGAGAACTTGGTACCACTTTCGTCCTTTGAATACCAGTAGGTGCACTGCGTGCGATGGTTCTAATGCGATAGTATGACTGTCGTGAAATGCCCAGCAAGAGAATGGCAGATGGACGTCTTCTTTGTTGATATAAAATGCGACTGTGTTGATGGGGGCCCCTTCCTTTGGGCTTTCTTTGATATACTCCCGTGGAGCCGTGGCGTCTTGCCTGTTCTTAGTTCCCTGACGTAGAGGAAACTAAGCTGAGTCTGATGTTACGGGGCTTCCTTGAAGCCTATGTGATAAAACCAAAGGTGTTACTCGTCTTTGAGTCGCCTTGCCTAAGTCTGAACAGTCCCTCTCCAACCCTCCGTTTAGGGTGAGAGCATGAGCTGAGTGCTCCTTGAGATAGATGGATAGAACGCTTCCAAGTCCCACTTGGAAGGAATAGAGCTTGCACACAAGATGAGAGCGAACGGGAATGTATTCACTAAGTCTCAGAGGAGACTCAGCTTAAGGTAGATACAACTAGTAGTGCCTCTACTTATACTAAGGAATCCTAGTATAGGTCTACTAGTAATGAGTCATATCAATCACGAGGCAGTGTCCTAGGACTATATGGAGTAGATCCTACGTAGCCGGTCCTAACAGCTACTCTACTATGAAACGTGAGCCACAATCCCATCCAGTATAGTACAAATCGACCCAGGGCTGTGTCCGTCAGTGCTGCTAAGCTGAGGCACCGTATGCGCCCGTGACAGGTGCAGTCATCGACGACTCAAGAGATCTGTTTGCCTTGCTAGAGCATCAAACCATGGCCAAGGAGGGATTAAAGATACTCCTGCAAAAAAGGTCGTCACTATTAAGCAAAGTTCACAACTGCATACCCAATCGCAAATTACGCTCAAGCCTGTACCCACAGCTAGCTGGCAAACTGCCGGTTTTATTCCGAGTTGACTCTCAAATATCAGATAATGGAAGCCTCATTTGGTATGGCCAAGGGGCGATTAAAGATACTCCTGCAAAAAAGGTCATCGCTACTAAGCAAAGTTCACGACCGCATACCCAATCACAAATCGCACTCGAGCCTGTACCCACAGCTAGCTGGCAAACTGCCAGTTTTATTCTGAGTCGACTCTAAAATATCAGATAAAGGAAGCCTCGTTTGGTGGTGTCTGTATAGGTCAGAACTCACCCTCGATCTCATACGAACGAAAATGTGCAGGTGTTGCTGTCGACGACTCGAGGGATTGCTAGAGCATTGAACCATGATGAGGATACTCCTGTAAATGCAAAAAGGAAAGCTGGGTCACCATTAAGCAACATTCACAACCATGTACCCAATCGCAAATCACGCTCGAGTGGGTTCATCCAGCTGGCAAACTGTCGGTTTCCTCCGAGTCGACTAAAAAGTGTGTTATGGGGCTTCTCCAGAGCCCGTGCAATAAAAGTATGAGGCATTACTCGTCCCAGAGTCACCTGACTGTATTTGAACAATCCCTCTCTAACCCTCCATTTAGGGTGAGAGCGTGAGCTGAGTGCTTCCTTAGTGAATAGAGATAGAACGCTTCCAAGTCTCACTTGGAAGGAATAGAGCTTGCACACAAGATGAGAGCGAACAGAGGTGTATTCACTGAGTCTTAGGGAAGACTCAGCTTAAGGTAGTCACAACTAGTAGGGCTTCTATTTATACTAGGGAACCCTAATACACGTCTACTAGTAATGAGTCACATCAATCAGAGGCAGTGTCCTAGGACTATAAGGAGTAGTCAATTCGTAGCCAGTCCTAATAGCTACTCTACTATGAAACACGAGTCACAATCCCATCCAGCGTGCTACAAATCAGTCTAGGGCTGTGTCCATCAGTGCTGCTAAACTGAGGCACCATATGCGCCCGTGACATCACCCTCCATTTAGGCAGAGGGCACAAAGCGGACAGGGTGGTGGCGCCCAACTTGATTTTGGAGTGACTCCAATGCCCTCCCATTGGAGGCCAGTCCACTAAGGCATTCGACGTTTTCGTGGAATACTGACATGGCCAATCAATGATGGCATATTCGCTGTTCTTCTCGGAGGTTGTCCACCTGTTGTTCATATTCTTGGAGCCTCCACGTGATATATAGGATCTGTTCGTCAATGGCGTTGTAGCGGGAGACTTCGCCCATAAGTCCCCAACTTCCGTTGTCCATAAGGTACTGGGCCACCATTTTATAGTGGCCGGAGCTGGCATGGATGAGATTGAGGGCCCAATTGGGCACTGATTCGCATGGTTCATCAGGATGGAGGCGGGGGAGTGCTCGGAGTGGGTGTCTGTACTCTGGTTCATTTGGTCCCATGGTACCCAATGCTTTGTAGGGGGTTGGTGAGATTTTGACCCACTTGGCCATGCGGTGGGATCCATTGGGCATGGGAATATAAAAGTCGGGACACCTGCTCGGAGTGTTCTGCATGTATCCTTGGAATGACACTTCTTCGTTGTCTGCCACTGTACTGTCTTCGTCTTCATCGGTGTCTCTCTGACGGTTTTCAATGGTGCATAGGAGTCCGTGCACCACGTCAATAAGTTGGTCAGTGGAGAGGGTGGATCCATTGTCATGGGCCAGGAGAATGTTGCGCGTGGAGTGGGGGGAGATGGGAACATTGGGGTGGTCTGCGGCTTGGAGGATGTCCGCAACGGTGTGTCCAACAGCGCAGGGTGATAGGGGTAAGGTGGTGTGGTTGACATCTTCATTGACCACTCGGAGGGGGTATCAGAGCTCATCTGGGATAGGTTGGTGACGGATTTCCATGTTAATGTTGTCATCTGTGGTGGTGGACTCCGTGGTGAGTGGTTCTGCAACCGTCTCGTAGTTAATGGTTTCAAGGGGGGCATTGGTGTTGGAAGTGTTGGAGGGCATATTTGCAGACGATGAGGAGGTAAAAGGTGGTCTGGAGGGAGAAGAAGACTGTGAGGAGTGCAATGTCTGAGGGGGGAAGATGGGGCATTGATTTGGCGTGTTCTGGCAGTCCTTTTATTTGTGAGGGGGTATGCTTGGTGGTATGATGCGATCAATTTGGGTGCGAACACTTGATCAGCTGGTTCCCATGTATTATCACTTATGGGGTAACCCTTCCATTTAATTACATATTGTAGGGTCTTCTTTTCTCCGAAGTGGTGGTGCCCAACAATGTTCTCCACTTTATATTCCAGTTCCCCTTCCATCATTTCTGGGGGTGGTCTCATGTAGTTCACTCCATGTTCTTTGGTTTCCACATATGGAGTGAATAGTGAAGCGTGAAACACATCATGAATGGTCCAGGTCGGAGGTAGTTGGAGACGATACACGACGGGGGAGATCTGTTCTGTGATGGAAAAAGGACTTAGGCGTCTGGGTGCGAGTTTGGGGGTGATGTATGGGAGTTTCAAGTTGTGCGCATCAAGCCACACTTTTTCTCCCACATGGAATTGTGGTTTGGGTGTATCAGTGGCGTTGTTCAGTGCTTGTTGGATGTGATGTCTGCATTCTATCAGTTTTTGATGGCGTTCCTCTATGGTGTGATTGTTTGAAGTGTATTCTGGATTGGAGGTGACTTGTGGTACGTATCCCATCAGTACTTCTGATGGTGGTGTTCTTGTGGTGTTGTTAGGGGTGGTATTGTGTACGAAAGTGGTGAGTGGTAGCCAGTCAGCCCAATCACTTTGTTGCAAGTTCCCGAAGAGGCGTAGATATTGTTCAACCCATTGATTGTTCTCTTCTGATAGGCCATCAGTCTGTGGGTGGTAGGCGGTAGTGTTGCGGCAGCTCCGGCTAATTCCCGGCTCTTGCCGAAGCTAAATGCCGGCTTCAGTGTTAGCCAACTTAGCCGAATGTGGTCAAGCCGCATGGTTAGCTGAGCTGAGCCGAGTCGAGCCGCCGCTGGGAGCCAACTCCAAGCCAGCAACTCTCTTCCATGTGCAATGTCTCATCGTTCCAGACTGCCCATGCTGCAATGGTGCTTGGGTTAAAGCAGACAATTGGGAGCACTGAGCTCCAATTATTCTCAAACATTCCACGTGCGTCTACTTTTACTTTACTTCTACTTCTCTTTTCTCTCTTTAGCGGCTCGCTCTCCTTCTGTCTGTACCTTCTACGGCCAGTTCACCTCCTCTCAACGATGTGCGCCAACCCGTCTGCTGTCGGGTCTCCTTTTTTTGCCTCTCCGGTCGACCATTTGGCTACCGTCCACATCAACTTCCCAGAGCTTGGACGCCTCCGTCTCTCTCTAGTCACAGACCCACTCTCCCTTAGGTTTGGTTACACCTAGACTCACCGTGTGAATGCTAGGTCGCGCTTACAGGGCAACAGATTTTTTGAATCTCTATGACACCGATGCTCTCACCAGGACATGGAAGGTGTGTTTTATCATATCTCTTGATCCCCTTTCACTGCCACTAATGCACACCTCACTCAGGTATGCACCAAGGCCACTAGCTTCCTCGAGCAAGGTCAGCGTCTCGAGAACCTCAGCTAGCGACTGTGGCACCTCCAGAACCTCGTGGTTGATGTCAACATTGCCAAGTCAAAGTGCAAGTTCAAGCGACTGAGCAAGTCAATGAGTGACAAGCTTGACAAGGAGAAAGGCTGGTCCATTGTTTCGAATCGCTCTATCTGTCACCCTCTGCCCTGACTTTGATTGTCCTCTACCAGTCTCCTTCATCCTACCGCCACCTTCACCAGAGTTCTGCTTCCCGACCCACATCCCATCTCTCTTGTCTGTGCTGGTTCTCCTTCCATCGACGACGCCTGTTCCCACCATCGGCACCACCACCACCAACACGATCGGAGTAGTTTTTTTGCATCACAATTCGCAGCCAGTACATTCAGAGCCCATCCGTTCATCGAATTCGAGGCGATCTTGTTGGACCTGACTTCACAGTTGGCCATACTGAAGCGTCCCTTACCTGGTGACTTGCGAACGAGGTCAAGGCGTTGATGATCCACACGAACAATGTAGAGCGTTGCCTGGTAAATGTGCAGAACCAACTCACTACTGCAGAGAAGATGGCTGCCATGAATCAGAAGACGGCCATAGCAGAGAAGCACGAGTGAAGGAGTACGAGTCACGCCTCCGCGTGGTGGACGAGAAAGTCATGCGTGAGAGACAAGGCTATAAAGAGCGAGTCCTAGAGCTCGAAAACTAGATCAAGTGCATGGACATATGTTTCCCTGGCCACCTAGTTGTCTTATTTTGTGTTCTTTGTCAAGATCCTTACAGAGGCAAAGGGAGATTGTGGAGAAGCGGTGTAAGGACTCGGACGACACCAGCACCGGAATGGACGAGTCTCGGATCACGGAACAGAGACCCTCGGACTTCCGACATAGATAAAATCCCAGGCCCAGGTGACCTCCGCGCGACTTCGAGGCACCGAGCGCACGCTTAGTGGAGAATGACCTCTCTTCTCAACTGCCACCTCACCACACGATACCACACGTCGCATGGTCGCCGTCGCGCCCCTGGCCCTTGCCACCACATGGTGAAGAGAGCACCATGCTGCTCCTCGTTCCTGCCACATCACTGTCGCACCAGGATCATGCCAATCGAACGTCGTCCCACCTTCGTGAAAGGCCATAGCACACCGCTAGCAGGAGTTAAGGGCAACAGTGAGCATGGACTCGATTATACCTTCCTCTTCTCACCACTCCTTTCTAGATACTTTCCTTGCTACATTCGTGTTTCACTTTTAGCTCAGTACAGGCCACCGCCACCGCCTATCGATACCTCACCCTCTTTTACCATGTGCACCTCGAACTCTAGCTCAGAAAAGTCACTCGTTCTTCTCCACCTTCCCACTTTCGTCGATATTACTACTTAGACGACCTCAGCTCCTTCCAAGCTTTCCCATTTTCTCTCTTTATTACTTGGAGATCGCTAAAGACCCATAAGTAGCAGAACATGTATTTAAGCTGATGCCTCCTGCCTGTAGGAGAGCATAGTACATCCTGCGAATCTATCTAAGTCGTTTCTCTCTCTATCTCTCTGAGACGTCTGATCTGCCTCGTCGCCCGATTCCCGTCGTCTGCGTGTCTCTTCTCTGCGTCTACCCGATTCAGCTTCTCCACGTCTCCGCATCCAACCGTTTAGTCCGCCAGCTCTCGCCCGTCCGCAGCACTCATCACCTTTGCGTTCCGCCGCGATCTTTGCACTGTTATCTAACGAACGTTTGATGATGACACATGTTTATTCATGTTTCATGTAATTTTTAACATATATGATACCCACGTGGGGATGGCATGATTTATTACATGGCGAGTGAGTGAGTGCCCCAGAATTAGCGGAGTGTTTGTAATAATTTGCGCTAGTTTGTAGTAGTTTATTTTGTCAGAAAGACTGTATCATATATCAATCATCGCAGCATCATTACAATTGCGACCCCCAATTTACCAAAATGCCCCGACGCTCTGCCAACAAAGTGGTTACCACTGCGAAGACTGCAGCTATTTCAGAGGCAGTCCCCCATCAAGCCCCAAAAAAATATGAAAAGTGAAACCCAGTGCTCCTGAGAAGGAGGGAGTGGTGACTTCTCGGACCACCAAACCCAAGCTTACACGCAACCATAAACACGTTGTTCTATTGGTGATTACTTTCATCAACGTTACTTCCTCAATCTTGACATCATTTTCAGTCTGGTCCATTTGGCGACGGTGAAGAGTTTGACTTACCTGACGAAAACTACGAGGATGATGACAGTCACGATACTCCACCTCAAGTTGATGGAGCGGCTAATCCTCTGTTTAAACCCGTCTTCTCCCTGCCTACTCGGGACACAGCAGATTCCCAGGCTTCTCGGGCTCTCAATATTGTGCATTTCTATGTCGTGTATGGAAAGGGCAAGAAAACGTGGAAGCAGGTGTGCAAAATATGTGGGTAAGTCTTAGCTCAATCCACCAAAGATTGCTTTGTTAATGGTATATTAGCGAGAAATATGGCTTTTTGAAAGTTCCAAAAGGCATAACAAACTACATGTACGAAACAAATACTGGATATCAGAACCTTCGAAAGCACCTTGCCAGTATGCATGCTGCCACCTACGACGGTGTTATTTTGGAGAACAATTGGAATTACCGCCTTTCAAGTGATGTAAAGTCTGGTAGGTCCAAAGACAACCGCAAACTTTCTATTCCCCCATTTACACAAGCATCATTCATCGACTATCTCATTCGTTTTGTCATTGCTGATGACCAAGTGAGTAATGTGTTCTCTGTCACTAGCCTATGTCCTCACCTCTACCTAGTCAATTCGTGTTGTCGAGTGTCCCGAATTTCGTGACCTCTGCATGCTTCTCCGCCCAAGCCTACAAGACAAAGAGATCCCCCATCGAGACAGAATCCAGGAGGGCATCTTGGAGCGATGGCACGAATGGTTCAATGGCTTGAAGCAGGAGCTCGCTGTATATACTATTTCTGATCTCTGTGTTGTGTAGCTCATTCGAAAAAGGACTCGCCAGGTCGTATTAGCCTCATAGCTGACGTATGGTCATCTGGCAATTTTACATCATATCTTGCCCTCACTTGCCACTGGGTTTCCGATAAGGGGCCCAGCAGCTCCCTTTTACTGAAATTGGCGCTGATTGGATTCCATCGCCTCAAGTATAAGCATACTGGGAAGAACATTGCACGGAATATTTTTCATCTCGTCAAATGCGCTGGTATCACATCGAAGGTAAGAACTTCTTATGACATCGTTCTAGTGTATCTCACCAACCATTAGATTGGGTATTTCACTCTTGACAATGCAGAGAACAATGCCACGGCAATGCGGGAGCTAGAGGTCCTTCTAAAGCGTCATGACAATAACATCGACTTCGATCATCTCAACAACCGTATTTGATGTTATCTGCATATCATCAATATCTGCTCATCTCATATCATTGCATCCTCCACTCGTATCTCTAAGCAATTTTTTGAAACCCTCAAATCTGAATCTGACGGTGACTTGGTTTATTCTAACATTGAAGACGATGACGGTGACAACAACAATGACGACAACGACAATGAGGACGAGGACGAGGGTGACAACGACAATGACAACGACAACGACGATGGCCATTTGTTTGCTCGGGAAATTGATATTCCCGAGCTTACACTCGACGAAGAATGGCTCAATATCTTGGATGACGAAACACGGACCTGGTACACAGGCTTGAAGCGTGATCCTATCAAACGCGCCCGCAGAATTGTCTTCATCGTGCGTTCGTCGGATCAAAGGAGGCAGGCGTTCAAGAATGTAATCAGCACCGGAAACCAAAGTGGCTGGTTCAGGTCTCACGATAATGACATCATCGAGCTTTCCGACTTGGAATTATTGTGCGATGTCAAAACTCGATGGGACTCGGTATATTGTATGATCGAGTGTCTGTTGGTGCTTCAACCAGTGAGCGTTCATTTGTATGAACATCATATTGTTAAAATTTGATACGCGTACAGGCCATCGACCTCTTTTTCAGTATGAAGGTACACAAGCTTACAGAGTATAAGCTCACAGATCTGGACTGGGAACTCCTTGATGCTCTCTATGCAGTATTAGCCGTTAGTTTTTGCCCATTCAGATTCATCTGCTATTCGCTGCTCATTCAACTCGCTGCACAGGTTCCTCATATGGTTCAGCAAATTATGTCAGCTGAATCGATGCCAGTGCTCTCAGGAGCTGTTCCGTCTTTTGAAATTTTCATGACCCGATGGGAAAAACTCCGTACCAAGTTCCCAGAGTTGAAACCCTGGGTCGACATTGGCTTAAAGTGGGCTGAGAAGTATTATACCCACATGGACAACACCGATGCATATGTGGTTGCGATGTGTGAGTGGCTTTGAGTTCTTTATATCTTAACGTGAACTGACAATATATTTATTGCTACCAGTCCTCAATCCTTGCATCCATTTCCAGTGGATCACTCGCCATTGGGGAGGAAGTTACATAAGGCATGCTAAAGCCTTGATTATCAAACTTGTGAGTACTTAATTGTAAATAGCTAAGTCAAAGTCTAAATCGTCAGCAAGATGTCGAAATATCGCAGCCAACCATCCTCGGACACCCTCTCTGCCGCCCCTCCAGCCCTCGCACGGCATGCACCTGCTACGCCGCTCAAATCATCCAGGCTCAGAAAGTCGTCACGCTCCAAAGCTGTGTCGCGTTTCCAACTCGATAGTCACATGGTAGACGAGTTGCTTGACAGCATCGATTCATCTCCGCACCAGGGAACTGTCCAGGAGGAATTAGACAAGTATACAACTGCCTTGGTTTCCCCCCTTGAGACGGATATTCTTCATTTTTGGGAGGTGAGCTATACTCACATTAACGAGGACAAACGATGCTGATTGGAATAATACAGATCAACAAGGCGGAGTTTCCAACGCTGTTCAGAATTGCTCTGGACTACCTTCCAATTCAAGCATCTTCTGTTCCCTGTGAACGTGTATTCTCGTCCACAAAAGAAACCGATACCCTGAAACGCAACCGCATCCACCCAGTGCTGATGGAGGCCTTACAAACTCTGAAGTTTTCACTGAAGAAAGAGCGGTTCAACTTTACCGGTGGTTGGCAGACAGCGCTAAGCGAGATGAAGAGGACGGGGAACGCACACACTACCAAGGATCTACTTGCGCATTTGCTCACCGAGGATCGCCAGGCCACTACCAATGCTTTACTGCGTGCCCTATCAGATAGTGATGAAGATGACAATGACGATGACGATGGCGAGTCCGAGGATGGTCTATGTGATGACGATGTGGACGACGATGACGATGACGTCGACGAAGAATAAGCTTTACTACTCATGTTGTTTGTCGTCATTCGTGTACCTTGATCATATTGCCTGCACCTGTGTAGTTTCGTTCGACTCAATTGTTTGCTTGCGCTTCCGTAAACACCCCCGTAAACACCCGAAAGGAATAATATGGAGATGGCAGCTCAGATCGCTCAGATCTGAGACTCAAATGCTCAGGGTCAGTCTGAGTTCAAACCTGTTTTTTGTTGATTCCCCTCCAAGCCCTCCCTCAATTCAACGCAAAATACCCCACCAATTTTTTATTTGCCCTTTGGCCTCTTTGAGCAACACTAGCTCTGGTGCAATCTACATCCATGGGGACTGGCATGTTCCTCATATTGGGCGGTGCGTTGCTCAAGTTGTAGGGTCTCTGATTTCCAAAGGATCGTTGGAACTGGTTAGGACGTGGGAAGCATGGGGGGTTCAGGTTCTGTTGCATCGACCATCCTTGGGGTCGTGACTGCCAGTTATTCCATGACTGGGGTCATTGGTTGTTGTTTGGTGGGGTCTGCGTTGAGGCTCTCTTCCTGAAGATGGAATCAATTAACTGGTGTGAGCAGACGCTTTCTATAGCTCTGGTTTTGATGTCTTCATATGTGTACACCATAGGTGGTTTGAGGACGTCCTCTAGTACTGATTTGGGAAGCGCATTGAGGAACAATTGGGTGACGGTGTGGTCTCCTGCGTCGTACTTTGCAAGGTGTACGTTCTGTTCGAATTCTTGGATAAATTCATCAATGAGTGGCCACTTGACTCTCATTTCTTGGAGGTGCATCCTTGCACGTGGGACCTTCTGTGTGTCCATGAATTGCTGTTGGAACTCATCTATGAACTGGTTCCAGGTGTCTTCGTTGTTATCAATGATAGGGTGGAGAAGGTCGACCCAGTCTCCCATAGTTCTGACCCAGTTTTTGACCTTGGGTCCTTGAATGAGCGTAAGTGTGATAGTGATTCTCTTGATGTATGATTGTAGTGCGGCGACGTCCATATTAACTCTGAAATATGCTTTGAGAGCATCTAGAAATGCGTCTGCTTGTCCTCTGTCTCTGTCGAATATGGCTGGGAGTGCTCCCATGATTTTTGCGTCTCCTGTGATAATGACGTTCTGTGGAGCTGGTCCTGGTGCATTTGGATCGTTTGGGTTCCCTCCTCCTCCGTTTCCTCCACCACCCCCTCCACCTCTGCCACCTCCTCCGCCTCCTCTGCCACGAGGTAGGGGGAAGTGGGGTCTCTGAGGTCTATAGTCATCGGGGTTGGCTGGTTTGCATCCAAATACACCTTTCAGTTTTTCCGCTGCT
>QFEA01001250.1:0-34875 GCA_003315975.1 Lactifluus echinatus | reverse complement strand
GTTGTCTGAAGAAAGAATTCAGGACTAAACCAGATCCAAAAAGTGAAGCGTACAGTGTCGATACCCGCTACACATGTCAAGGAATTTCAGCACCCATGCTGTGATTTACGTATGACGTAGGACGATGTACCAAGATAAACGGTGCTGGGTAACGCTTTCGCCATGAGGATCGCCTCTGGTGTTGAATCTTCGGAAAGCTCTGTGATGGCCGACGAAGCAATGGAAGGGACGGCTGTGTTTGCTTCCTGGTTTCATCCTTGAGAAGGATCGGACTATCATGGAGATATGATACAAATGCGCACCAAAGCCTTCTTGACAGCTTCGAATGGTTCCTCACGGCATCGATCAAGCTTGCGTTTCCACATCTCCGCATCCTTCTTAAAACCAGCACCAGGGAACCACCATGGCAAATGAATAACTACACCAAGAGGTCACATGTACACCGCCACTGAGTCCCGAGCTGACGGGACTTACGGAATGGTACCAAGTTGAATATACGACCTTTTGTTTGGCCCAGGTTTATAGCTTGAAGTGCCGCATCCGCAAGCGCAATCATCGGGTCATCCCGCGGGGCTACATCAAAGCCATATGCAATCGATAAACTGGTTTGGCTCATCATACTAAAGTGAAACGTTCAGCGACGTGGTGGAAGGCAGAGTGTCGATCCCTAACGCACTAACGGATGTGCCTCAGGAAATCCTGCGGGCTGTCGAACAGATTTCTCAATAACTGTCGAACCGCTTTCGCTTCCATCGGACGATACTGATGCGCTGCGGTTGGCTGGACCCGGGCGTAGAATGCTTTACGCCAGGCCTTCCACCTGTTTCCATATGGGAAGAAGCCGAATACCCATTTTCCTGCTTCGAGTCTGCACACGTTATCGACAAGGGGTGTTCCGTTGTTCAAGTTGCATCCTACTCACAGTTCCGTCAGGGCCCTCAATTGCGGTCTGATGGATACTAAGGGGCTAAATCGCGACGTGTTGGCACACACACACACCTGTCCGAGTATATAGATGATCGTTTGTCGAGAAGGTCCTTGACAGCTTTCTCAGAGTTCAGAGAGATTAAATGTGTCCCAAACAGGTCTACATGGACAATATCGGACCCTAAGCATTTTCAACGGAATGAATCACTGTCTGATGGTATACATGTATGAGCTTACCCATCTCCCTCCCCCACTTTTCATATGTAAACCATTGATACTTGAAAGGGACCTTATGGGGGCTCCCAATGCACGGCAGACGACTGGGACCAGGAGGGAATGGGAAGAGCGCCCTTCGCTTCCTACGAAATAGCAGATACACAATAAAGGCGACAATGGAGGTGGTGAATAAATGAAATGGGGTTAAGAGCATCTTGACTAAGGCTAAGAGCCACTGGATGGAGGACAACTGTAATTAATAGTAACAGTGCTGGTAAGCGCTTGCTAATGGCAAACCGTGACGCAAACATTTGCACGTCTCCGAATGAAACCCAGCCTCCACATGCCATATACACGTCATGTCAACGGCCACGACGGCGAGAACTACGATACGGATGCTTTAATATCTTTAATGTCATCGTAAACCGATAGCGCATTTTCCAATACCAATACACTGATGTTGCAGTAAGAGCCCTTCGGGGCATGGGAATCGGTATGATCAAGAGTACATGTATCTACAAAAGATCTCGAGCCCCTATAAGGTACGTTTTCATATGATAGATGTCTTTCATATTGTACTTGTGCGCGTCGCGCGCGTTGCGTCCATACCATTTCACCAAAAGACTTTCCAGCTCTTGCCGTGCGTGTGCGGAAGAGCAAAATAAATAAAACAATTCTTTTTATTAATGACTGAATGAAGGGCTACGAAGGAGGCTCCGCAGGAAGGGGCAGGTGTTGTCCTAAGGGTAACAGGACGAAATGACCGGGAAGACCCCGCTTGATCTGCCCCAAGTGCCGTCCTGATGCTTATGTCATCTATGATGCGTTCTGTGGACCTGACTTTTCAAGAAAGCGAAAACTTTTTAATAAAGCCGAGGAGGCACACGAAATACAATGAAAGGACACCGCATTGATGAAATAGATTTTGACGTCCTGTCTTCGCATTTCCAAAGGCCGGGATTACTGTATTATAACTCGGAAGGGCGAGAATACGTTCGATAATAATCCTCGTGGCGATTGTTCGGGGTCGTCGGTCAACACCTGGGTGGACAGTCACTTAAAGTCAGTAGATGGGTTGTTTGACGGTGGCATGACGCTGAGAGTGTGTGCAAGTGCACTGTTCTAGCTCTGAGGAAATGGTAGGTGGTGGAGGGATTGAGCTGACATTGGAAACGAGTCCAGCATGTTCGGCAGACTTCGTGACGATCTTTCAACTTCACCATTATTTGGGACTCCGGCCCGGGGGGGTACGACTAGTAGCGTCAGAGCAATCTCAGCTCAGATACAACGTTATCAACATGGTCGACTAACAACATACAGATTATAATAGTTGGGCATAATATAACACCGTGGGAGCCACGGTCCACTGGAATCATCGGCCTGTTTCTGGCACCGATGAGAGCCATAGATACGAAACACCAAGTCCTTCAATTTCCCCCATTCATCTCCTTGAATGCGTTGCTATCAACAAAGTCGGTGATGGCCTTGATCTTGTGAGCGCCCAAATGCCCCACGAGGCTGAACTGGTAGATACACTCGACACTAAACGCTTTGCCTTTCGGCGGTTCACCGTGCAAAAGGAGCTTCAAGGACCCTGTAAGCGTTCGGCACACAACATCGTGGCGAGGTGTTCACATACATGAACCCAGACCTTTCCAGAGGACTCCACGAGTCCATGGATAGTGATCTGTTCAGCAGCAGCGCGGTCTGTCACCTGGTGCGGGAAATTTAGAGACGAGACGTATCACCTCGAGGTGTTGTCCTTCCATTGCTTCGGATAGCCCTTTCAGGAATGCCAGGTCTTCTTCCTTTGTCCTCGAGGGCACGTGGAGGGACGAGGGTCGCGTCGACTGGACGAAATCATCCGTGAAAACCTTGTCGATCTCCGCAAGATTGAAGACTTTGACGAGGTCGAGGTAGTGAAGGACTGTTTTCAGTTGTGAAGAAGGGTGGTTGGGGACTTCGAATGGAGCACCCATTGTGCGTGTATACTTGAGTGGTGCGTATGCTGGACAAGCTGCAATCGCTTGGTGACTAGAGTGCGTGAAACTGGCCATTTATACCTGATCGCTATCAGTACCATATGCATGTGGGTCACCCTGAAGCGATGAAGTCTTTTGAAGAACCGCCTAATCGCGTTCTATAATTGGATGAGAATATGGAAACAAAGTAGTTGAATCGCCATGCAGCTGGCCCGGCATCTGTTGAAGCGTTTCCATGTTTTGAGGCGAGTATGCCTATTCTGTAAACAAGACACTGCGATGTAGAATCTGTCCATCACGAACCATACTTACGAAGCGATACAAGACGACGCTCTCTGTCTGTCTTCAACATTCCTCTCGGGACCGGAGACCGACCGGTCACGTGTATCTCACAAACCAGAATCGCCCAGCCCACCTTTAATGTCGATCGTTTCTGGACGGGGCATATGTCTATAGTTTTCCTCCTTTTACGGGAAGACTTGATGAGAGCCATCCAGTGGGTTCATGAACAGAAGCGCATCCAGCTAGCATCGGGACGGGAACAGCGCCCAATATATGGCTGCTCGATATATGGTGGTGTAATGCATGATGCACCTGAATACATACATACAAGCGTTCAAAGTAGTACGCCTCTACTTAATAAATCGTGACATGAATTTCCTGAGGAGAGAATAAGCTGCGATTAAAAGAGGATGACTCCAAAAACTCACTTATGGAATTCTGTTCGAAGGAGGTCATTGACGAAACGACCTTGGGGGTTGTCCTTGTCGTTTACTGCCTGATTCTTGAAAATAAGGTCTGTATAAAAATAGAGATGCATATGCTTTTGCCCATGTGAAAGTTCCCAATAGCTCACCATCGTCCCAGCGCCGTTTGACTGCAAATGTACCAGGTGCAGTCGTGTTTATTCCCGGTGCGTTGCCTAGCGCGGCAGCAAGATTGAGTAGAGGATTTGCGGTTGCTATTCGTGCCTCCCGTTCGGCCTCAGTAGCTGCTGCCTCTTCATCGTCGACGCGTGCTTTTTCTGCTGCTCGTTCACGCTTTATTTTCTCGAGCTCACGAAGTAACTCTGCGGTGTCATCCTCCTCATCCTCATCGTCGTCTTCGTCATCATCATCGCCATCGTCATTGGCATGACCTCCGTCTTGTCCATTATGTTCTCCACTATTCGTGGGCGTCAGACAATGCATACCACTAGAACTTAGAGAATATCACACACTTTGCATCACCCTTCGAGCTGTCCGCATCCTCATCCTCGTCGCCATCCGCGTCTTTATCCATCTCCAATGTCTCTTGTAAAATCTTTCGCCGCTTGCTCGCCTCCTCGTCTTCGATTGCTGCAACGGCAGGTGTTTCGTCTTCCACTGGTAATCCGGCGGCCTTGCGCTTCTTAGCGCGTGATTCGGCTTCCGCAGCCAGAAGGTCTGCGCGTAGGTCACGCTTTTTAACCTCATCTATGGATGTTTGACCAGGCTGCCTGAGAGCTGGAATGAGTGTGTATGGAGGGAAGATCAGAACCGTTCGTTCGCACCGGAATTTGAGCTTAGTATGCGCGGCCATGTCGCGCACAGAGTACTGGCGCGAGCCACCTTTGACTTCTCGCGCTTGAGCTGGGTCCCATGTCGGTCTATGCGCTGTAGACATCTTATTGACGAACGAGGTTGAAGAAGAGGTGTCAAGTCGAAGAGGACGGCAAGGCGGGCGAGGAGTGCTGACTAAGCAGAGCACCCAGCCATGTGACCGTGGGCGCGAATGCCGAACTCTCGGCGCCGAGATGATCCGCAAACTTCACCTTTGTGACTACATACCTACAGTACATCCATTCTCCAACAGGTAACTCACACGGGTAATTATTCCATGGGCTTACAGACGACTTAATGGGTACTTTTCCCCAACCTGTTAGGCGTCTATCCAGTCGGGGCTGACGAACTGAACGCCCCTATGACTCGGACATTCCTATCTGGAAGACACGAGGTGTCAGACAACATGACAATTTTTTCCAGATTGGCGCTGTGGTTTATTCTGATTCAGGACATAACTAGTACTTCATATGGAGTTGTACATACTTGTATGTAGCTGAGAGAAATGAGGTACTCATAGCGCGCGCAACAATGCCAACGACTTGCTGATTGGGGGGACCGCCAGGCCGGTTGCGATGATCAGTGATAAGATATATATCGTCGCTATCTCGTCTCGCTAACTCGGCAACAACGACATTTCAACGAAAACACGAAAACGACTCAAACGTTTAATCCCTATCACTCAAAACTTGGCCTCCTCAGATTAGCAATGCTCACTCAGCTCAGCGTCACCATGACCGTGTCTCTCTTTGCCCGATTAGGGTCAGATCAGCGTCGGCCGTCGGCCGTCACAACCGGACTTCTCTTGCTGGCGTAGAACACTTCCACATTTGATTCCTGCAAACAAACCTCTTATTCACTATCTATGACCTTCTCTCCTGACGTTGCTCGTGCCCAGTTCCCCTCCTTGCGCTCAGGGTTTGTCTTTGCTGACAACGCAGCCGGCTCCCAGTGTGCGGGGCTTGTCGCGGACCGCATCTTGGATTATCTTCTGAACACGAACGTACAGATCGGTGCGGACTATCCAGTCTCTGTCGAAAGCATGCGGCGAGTTGCAGAGGGGCGAGCGGCCGCCGCAGAGTTTTTCAACGCAGCGTCGCCTGACGAGATCGCATTTGCCTCAACAACATCTATGAACCTAGAGAACCTCGTGAGATCTTTGGAGGAAGATATTCTTGACAAGGAGGAGATTATAATAACGGTAGAGCACGAAGGTATGTGGATAATCATTGTCAGATTTCGTTCTCTCCTGAATTAAATTATAATCCACTAACTAGCGAATGTCGGACCTTGGAAGACACTGGCGGCTCGGAAGGGCCTTATCGTAAAGCATTGGCGCCCGCGCATCACAGACCCGTCTAACCCATATTCCCTCGCTCTCAAAGTCGAGGATCTCCTTCCATTGATTAGTACCAACACACGCATCATCGCGTTTCCAGCTTGTTCTAACGTCCTCGGTTCTATCATCCCCGTTAAGGACATCATCGCTGCGGCACGGCCCCGGGCAACCGAACTCGGCGTGAGAAAGATAGAATTCTGTGTGGACTGTGTGGCCTATGCTCCGTATCGCAGAATAGATGTACAGGCCTGGGACGTCGACTACGCTGCCTTGTCATTTTATAAGGTCGTTTCCTACTTTTCTCGCGACGCCAAACTCACCGCCGACTGCTGGCAGGTATTCGGCCCCCACCTCTCTGCACTGTACGCTCGCGCGGCCTCGCTGCGTTCGTCCACCACCTCACTGAGTCACCACTTTGCCAATGTCGCTTCCGTTGCCAGAAAGTTAGAGCCGGGTGGGCCAAGTTATGAGGCGGTGTACGGATCTGCAGGCGTGCCCATATACCTGCGGAGTCTGACACCCGAGGGTACCCTTGAAGCCACATTCGCGGCTTTGGCTGCGTATGAGCAGACGCTCGCCGAACGCCTGCTCTCGTTTTTACGCGGATATGCGCCGCGCGTGCGTATCATTGGCGATGCACATAGCGGAAGTTGTCGCATACCAGCGATCAGCTTCCTCGTGCAGGGTATGCGCAGCCAAGATATCGTACACACGTGCAACAAGACGGGCACAGTTAGTTCCAATGAATCTCAGAACTTTAACCCCTTTTCTCATGATTTTTTTCGCTGGATAACAGATCGGAATACAACATGGTCACTTTCATGCGTACACCCTCGTGAACGAACTAGACCCAAAGATCGATATCGACGATGGTCTGGTACGGGTGTCGTTCATTCACTACAACACGATAGAGGAAGTGGATCGTGTTATTGATGTGCTGAGGCGCATTCTATCATGAGATGGGCCCGCCAGTTGCGGCCAGTATGGTTTTCCATTACTGGTATGCAGTCGATCTTGGAAGAGTAAATGGGTATTTGGATCAATTAACCCTATAAGCCATTCAGGCACATATTGGATATTGGACGAATCAATCAGGCTTTTATGAGCCAGGCAGTGTTGTTATTGCTGATATGACAGTAATAACAAGCTATGAAGTCTTCCATCAATCGATCAGGTCCCTGATGGTCTGACCTGAATGACCAATATATATCCCATTTTGGCACAAAACTTCTTACAGCTGTCACCACAATCACAACATTGAGTCCTCAACCTCACCGTGACCGTACTATCGCCCTTCAAGTTCAGCCCAAGCCAACCTCTCCCCCCTGTTGAATTTTACGTTGCACAGTACACGAGTTACAAGGGAAAATGTTTGTCAAGGCATCCATGATGGATGTCGCTACGGACTCCGGATTGGTCCGCGGCCACTGCACTTGGATTGGATCTGGCCGCAAGTTGAGCACCCTGTTACGTCATTATGTCATCGCCTTATATATTGTGTGTTGGCATCTCGCCGCATACGCATACAGTACGTACCTTTTATCTGCGGCGACTAGAGAGAGATATCGGACATTCCGTCACCCAGTCTCTACACGACTCATCATGCAGGTTAAGAGTTGCTGACCCTGCACACCACGCTACTTGTTCTCTCACTCGAACAGTTGGCTAGTGACCGGTCCTCGATCATACGTATTGATGTTGTGCTCCACTCGGATGCCAGTGGTCGATACGCCCACACTTGGAAGCAGCCGCCGCGACAGTACGTGCCAAGATAGATAAATCGCTGATGGAAGGAATCGATGGTGTGAGTGGGCCGTATTTGAAATTCGAGATGTCGTTAGCAGTGCAGGGCTGGCACTTGTGAACAACTATCGATACACCTCTCACGAAAGGATTTCCGGACGACGCCAGGGCAGTAGCCTGAAGGAACATGATATCCACGTTGCAAAACGACCCCGTATCTCCAATCCATAAGCCTTGCGGGCTTACATGCAAAGATTTCGCCCATACCAAAGTCTCTGCATGGCCCCGTCCATCATTCCTTGTTATATTTGTCTCGGGGTACCCACTCTTATAAGGAACCATCATATGATAGCTCCGGTATGAAGCACGATCTTTGAACACAATATTAATCCCAGATGTGCCACTTTCATGAATAAATTACGAGTGGGGTGCACCGCACACGATGCAACACTCCAGGAAAGGAATTGGAGTGGGTCCTCGAGAGCGAAAACACGGGGTGGAAGTGGAACAGAACAGGGGAGAGAGCTACCAAGAAGTCCGCGGCTGCCCCCGTCTGCGCTTCCCCGGCCTGTCCCATGAAACCCGACTTCATGGGGATGGACTTTGAGGGCCAACGGTTAATGTTTGAGGGTAGGATCCGCGACGTTCGAAAGGATAGGACGAAAAAATCATGCCGTCGGACGTGTGCGTGACACATGCCTACCCGTCTGATCGGGCTCTGGCTGGGGTAAGCGCAGCAGCCACAATCAGCGCTGGTTGTCATTGCTGTCCGAAGTCGTTAGCGCCCCATCTAGTACGTTCCCGCGCTCCGAATATGTAAAAACACTAGGACCAGGACTAGAGAGGATGATTAATTAAGCCGTCAGGTCCATCCGTGATAAAATGAGCGCACATGTATAGATAGATGATCCGGAGAGGAATGAAATCCGGCCATTATCCAAGGGCTTTGACTTTGAGCTGTACATGGCGCGGTATTACGGGCAGACCTGGCCCCGGCATCACACGGCCAGCGCTTTGGTGCTTGGTGCTTCTGTCCACGATACGTGATATCTGGGCCGCTTGCGCGGTCGAAAGTATCAACGTGGCAAAGGCAACCAGGGTCCTGTAAGCATTTGTCGAACGGACTCGGACTTGAAGGAAAACTTCGGCTTCGGGCCGGGCGATGTTTTCTGTGATATAACTCCTAACTCCGGGCCGTCACGCCTTTGGGTTCATTTGTCAGTGTCAGATAATCTGGTCTTTGGTCTTTGGGAAGGATACTCGAATCGATGATTACTGTATACTACCTAGGTTCCAGTCGAAGGTAATTGGTCAAATATTGGGACTTTGAAAAGGTTTAACGTGGAAGATGTTTGGATTCATAAGGCCACAAATTTAGAATCAATACATACAGACAACACTTGCATTACGAGATAATATAACAGCAGCGGACGTCGACCCGCTGACGTGACATCAATAAGTTACGCTCTCCCATCCCCAACACGAGATCCTGATCAAGAAATTATCCAGATCAAATTGCCCTCCCAACCACACCCCCAAAGACCGCCTCTCCATCAATCTCGTCGGCAGAGGGCAATAATACCGAAGAATTAATCACCCATTCGTCCTTGAGTGCCTGGACTACCCAACACCGCACCCGCCACACGTCTGTCCAGCAGCTAGCCAGGCCGAAACTGATTCTGACCACGCCAAGTTCTCGCCCAGCCGCTTCTTCAAGCTCGCGTAGCGTTGGAGGGTGACTTGCATCACCACGTCCAAGCACGGTCATCAGATTGCCGAGGGATAGCAACGCTGCCGCACCTCCCGGGTTACACATGCAACCTGTACGCAGGGCTATGCCGTTGGCAGCAGCGTGAGCTGTCACACGTGAGAGGGGAATAGGGTTGCCTTTCTCCTGGTGTGCGTTTAGGGAGGGGGGATTGCATCAGTATTATGATTGATTTTAGATCGTGAGAAGCGCTTACATCGAGCATTAGGCAGGAGACGATACCACCCGCGCCTTGTGCCGTATCTCCAGGCTCAGGTGGCGTTCCTGGAATCCGCGAGAGAACACGCACAGCTGGAGCACCATTTCTTGGCCAGCGGAGTTTTTCGAGGTGGTGTGCACAGGAGGCAGAGAGTGCAGCGATGCGTGCCGGCAAAGCAGGGAGATATGCACTGAGAAGACGGAGTCCGGTCGTCACAGCAGGGAGGAGTGTGTAGTTGAGCGTTCCATCCTAGATTTATGCGTCAGTGTCAGGCACTCGCATTAATGCCGTACGGAGCAGCCACGCTGACCTCAAATGCCTCATCGATGGCAGCGCTGCGACCGACGGCAATCCCGGGGACCTGCACAACGTCGACAGTGCCACCGGCAAACCACGGCCGTTTCTCTCTGAGCCAAGCACCAATTCCTGGTGCGAGGATGAGCGCCCCGATGCCGGTAGGGAACCCAAACATCTTGTAGAAACTGACTGCAACCGCATCGACATGCGTTTGCGTCAGATCAATTGGTGCAGTGGGTGCCAACGCTGCTGCGTCAAGGAGTGTGGTGAAGCCACGGGCAGCGGCATGAGCAAGAACCGCCATTGGTGGCTTTGTATTGGTGACATTCGATTGTCCGGTATAGGCGAATAGTGCAGGGGTGCCTGCAGGGGGTCGGTGCTTGTCTATAAGGGCCTGATAGTACATGTATGCGCATTAATCGAACATACATGTGATTAAAAAAAGAGGAAGCACGCACAAATGCCTCTCGCACGCGCACGCCGCCACGTGGAGGAGAAGGGAGATAGACGATAGGTGCATTTTTTGCTCTCGCAAATTCACGTATGCCATGTAATGAGTTATGTGCATCTTCTGGGAGGATAAATGCAGCGTTTGGCGTGAAAGGGAATGCCTCTCCGACCAACTTCATTGCAGCACTTGCGTTAGCCGTGAAGATGACTGTTGACCCTCGTGGAGCATTAAAGAACGAAAGTACAGCGGCCCTCGCTGTGGCTGTTAACGCAGCAGACAGCTTTGAGCTAAAAGACGGTCAATTAGTAAGGAGCTGAAACCAAGGATGACGAAGCGGTGGGACCTTGGGCTCTCTGAGTGGGTGTTGCCGAGAACAGTGCTTTGCAGAAATTCAGCGTGAACAGAGATAAGACTGGCGGGATAGAGAGCACCGCCCATATAGTCTACGTATGTCTCATTTGGTCCAAGGCGGCTATACTCGGAGCGGCGCAACGCGTCGACATGCCAACTAGATGTGTACTGGGGATAGTCATGAAGGAAGCGAACGTAAGCGGAATCGGATTCTGATGTTAATCCTTTTGATGGTAGTGCGGGAAGAAGCCCTGCAGTAGGCGAAGGGAGGAGAATATGCGCATGTACTGGAACGGAAACAGAATGGACGGATGGGGCACCCGTGGGTGGAGATAGGCGGACAATTGCGCCTCCTGTTCGACTGGGGTACTGGTTTTCTTTTTCCTTTTCATAGTATTTTTCTGAGAAGCTGTTGAGAGAAGGTGATGGGCTTCTAGAGATGGAAGAAGATTCGCGAGCACGTAAAGCCCTAAGCGAGTGAGGAGTGGATTTGTGATGCTTGAGTGATCGCGGACGCAGAGCAGAACTACGATCCACGTTTGAGGTAGGTTGCGAGTGACTGTTCCCCATGACTAGTGCTGCTCGAGGAGGATGCTCTGAAAAGGTTTCCAATGGAGGATATTTATACGATTGGCGGTTAGATCATCTGGGCGGCAGGATCTAGTGACGAGATCCAATGCATTCCTGGTCTGAACATAGCACTTCACTTGACAATTATTGGTAGACAGAGATTCCGGGGGTCTGGGATCGTTCCTGTGCATGCGAGCGATACGCCCACGATTCTCCATCAAGTCGGTCAGTGGAACGCGAGTCGAGTCGAAACGCGGCGCGCCGTCTCGTTAATTTCAAATTCATTCCCCCTCCTGCCGCTTTTGGTTTGGAACTTTTTTACGAACTTCCCTTTCCGCTTTTGACCCTTCTCGTTCAGCCCGAAGCTCGACTGGCTTCACCACCCGAGCCCAGAAAAGTCACTAGAGCCGACCATTATTTCTCGCCACCTCCACGGGTCCCATTGCTTCCTTACTTCTCTAACGCTCAGCTCACCAAAAGATCGTCTATATGCGCGATAATCAAAAGTTCCTGGTAAGCCCATTGATCTGAGTTTAGAAATGTTCCACCGTGACGTTGACAGTGACTTGCGCGTGCGCTGTGTTTCTCGCCACGGATACCGCAGCCCGGTTCCGGATCACTTTCGCCGATGCCATCCCTTACCTTTTTGCTTCTGCACAGGGGCAACCTCAGAAAACGCTTTTCTGATGGATGATTTCATTCCGAAACTTCTTTTTTCACTTTGCAGCTCGTCGCTCGTTCCCTGGCTCGAATTGTTCACAATCCTGTGCGTTACTCACCCGGGCTCCGATACACTAGAAAGCTATCGACTTGACAGATGCACTTTCGGCTGTTGCATGCCACCCATAGCCGTGTCCCCTTCCCCTCCTCACATCACCCTCCTGTCGCTCAGCAGAGAGTTGGATTTGTTGAGCGTCGTTTAGTAATTATCAACGATCACGTATCCTGCACCTAGCCGGCTGCGTTCGGGGTGAAGCAGGGCGACATCCTCGGTCATTGTATAAGTTAATGCGGCGCTGATCTCCTGACGGGCATTGACCGCCACAAAGCGGTACAACTCCCGAGGCACATGCTGTGACTTATCAATCCCCTGTCAGAACGGACAATTCACAAGTCACAAGATCAGCCCGGATTTTGCTTTATGCTCATTTCAAGGGTTCCAAGATGGAGTGGGTTTGAATGTGTCGCACATGTAACTGTGACTCCGAGATGCACAAAACTGGATTCGAAGAGAGTGCAAGTACAATGCCAATTAGGCTTCAAGAACCCGATCCGTCCTACAGCTATTGTCTCTGTCCTGCTTGACGTCCAATACAAGTCCACCGCCACTTTCCGATCTGTCGGGAGCATTGTATCAGAAGTGCCTTACTATGTACGTATATGGACCCCCGCAATGACAAGCCATCGTAGAAAGTTGTCAAGTCCCGTCAATGTTCGTCCTGGGTTAGTCTGACTAGCCTATTACATATCTCTCGTACCTTTGGCTTAACGTTCTCATGTTGAGTCCTCAACTGCCTCCGGGAGCGATGGTGCTCCCATCAATATGTCACTTCCATGACACTGGTTCCATTCGATAATTACTTCCTTTCCTTTTCCTTCCGGCCTATGTGCTTCTCTCCGCCTCCCATCCGCGCACCACAGCCATCAGATGTTGCGTTTCTATCTACTTACCCCCGCACTAGCCCCAATGTCTCCTTTCATTACGAACTCCAGGCACGTCAATTCCAATCATTTCAGCATCATCAATCTAACTGTGGCCGTTCATGGCACGAGGCTCCCCTGCATTCCCACGACCCGGTCGCGCTCGGGCGGGCTTCTAGGCCCTGCCCTTTGGAGCGGTTGTATACGTATACAAACTACTACAACAGGTAATGCAGATATCATACTATATACGTAGACCCCTACAACAGAGTTTTTCAAACACCGCGAAATCGACGCAGTATTTGCTATATGTACAGTCCTCGATCAAGGTTCAAATGTGCCAGACATTCAGTCTAACCAAAAACGTTCGATTCGACAATGTAGTGGATCCATGGGATATTGTCAGACAATTTTGGTTAACGAAATAGTATACACTTGTGACCCTTCCTTTCTAAAGGTGCCAGCTACTCTGAAATTCTTTATCAAGTATCGGCGTACGATCGTCAGTCTTTATGGTTATGGCGCAAGCAACTAACTTCCAAGCATCCCATCTACTCAACTCGGAGAAGGCCCATGGCTAAACCCACGTCCGCCCGTGGTTAGATACCGCACTGTGCCACACACTGGCATCCTAGGTAACGCATTCCAGATCCTTGATGATCCCGTAGGGAATGATGTTGCTCATTTAGTTTCTTGAGTGTGAACTAGTGGCCAGTCGTTAGATTGTTTATATACCGTGATCAAGACCATGGCGTTTCTCTGCAAGTCGCCGGTCCCCTTATGCACTCGCTTCTGTCATCCTTCGCGGACCGTTTATTCTACGCGGATGCCAAGCCAGTGAGCAGAAAATGCTCCTCAGCGCGGCCATTGCCGTGACTCCTTCCATGAGGTTTTTTGTATCATAGGTGCTTCGCGATTCTAGGGACTAGTTCGCCTGCTGCCCTGCCGCATAGGACTACGGTGAAACAGGAAATGGTCCCCCGATGTGGGACATCTTCTCTGGCTCGGGCAGATGCGTCTCGTCGGGGGAACCATCCGGGTATCCTGATCAGACCAGTATAGACGGTTGTAGGTTCACCGGGACACCACGTGTGTGCAGCTTCTGTTCTGATGGGCTTCAAGCAACCTCAAAACTCAGTCGAGGAGCTCACTTACTTCGGATCTGGATCCAATGATCCGGCACTTCGGCAACTACAGTGCACCAGCGCTGCTAGGCTTGGTTCGATCTGTCCTCATGTGGAAGCAGGTGTAGGGTTTTTTTTTTCTTGCGCGGGGGGTCTCACCACGTCATTACACCTCGAAAGTAATGAAGTTGGTGTCTGAATGATTCTCAAACTGCATTTCCTAGAATCTTGATCCCTTGTCAGTTCCTCACCTCACCGCTTCCTCACCGCCGACTTGTCGGGAAAACCGGACTCCCGCTGCGCCGACCACTGGGCAACCACTGGGCAAGCTGTAGTTTCCCACGCAAGGGCATATGCCACGGTCGCGATCATGCTGACAATCGATGGATGTCCACTTACACGACGCCCCACATTGTCCCACAGGCCACAGATCGCCGACAATCCTTCTACCCACGGTCATTTCGGATCTCCACGGCCTATGCCGATTTTGCTTTGAACGTCAATTCACCGCTGATTACGTCATAACCCCCAGAACATAATCGTTCCGGATGTGATACGCCCATTGCGCAGCCC
Organism: Lactifluus echinatus; assembly: GCA_003315975.1. Classification (NCBI taxonomy): domain Eukaryota; kingdom Fungi; phylum Basidiomycota; class Agaricomycetes; order Russulales; family Russulaceae; genus Lactifluus; species Lactifluus echinatus. The sequence continues at coordinate 20,114 of QFEA01001250.1, read as the reverse complement.
GGGCTTTGTATTGTGTTGACGTTGTTCATGGATCACCTTGCCCCATCTCGACTACATCCCAACACCAACCCTACTACCTATGGTTAATATGTTTCGGAGACAAGGTGCCGACATTATTGTTCTTTGTCCGGAATCAGTTTCCGAAACTTTCACAAGGGTTCTGGATCAGAGTTTCCATGCCCAAGAATCCACGATTTCGCGTTCTTCCGCCTTCATTTTCGGCTCGGCGAAAACGGGACGAAAGCTCGCCTAGAAGAATATGTATAATACTCGACTCGACGCATGGAAGACACTAATTATAGATTCGTGCGAGCCATCGTACATGCGGACCTTTCAATCGATGATTGTTTTGAGTAGCAAATCAAAGCGATGATCTATGGCTGCAGGAGAAAACAGTATTGCAAGACGCTCTACTTGCCAGTTGTTGCACCTCTTGTGTGTGCTTTTTTCTTTTCTATGGCGCTCAGAATGTAACGTGAGGCTCTGGCATATGAAGACAAGTAATAGCGCCCCGTTTCCCTAACGCAGTTACGGAGTGAACTTGAAAGAACGTGGGTAAGTGTTTCGAGCTGCTCGCCGCCACCCTTGTCCATGAACACTTTCAAGCCGTTGTCTACGAACTCCGCGACGCTGACGACGAGGTTCTCTCCGCTGCCAATACCGGATCCAAACATGAAGCGTTAGATCTTAGCAGGGTGCATCAACGTCTGTCCAACCTGCAGTCAGTTACCGACTATTCTCACGCGAAGACGCGCAGGAGGAACAACAGGAGTGCGTACGTGCATCTAACTTGGCTTGGTCCTGACTCCCATCAATATCGTATTTTTGGATTGCCAGGTACGCCCGTCGGCCAACTGGAAACGATGGACTGACGTTCATCCGCGACACATCTCCAGGGGAGCACTCGTCAGCGAGTCGATCGATGCCCTTTCAGAAACGTGATATCTTTTGCTTTTGGTTCTGGACGATCAGCCCCTGGACGGCAGCGGAGTTTTCTGGGTTCGCCAAGGCGATGATAACGGGCTGGGCTCGTCGAAGTCCCGGCATGAGAGGCATGTGAAGTAGTTAGGCACCCTCTCCAAATGGGAAGAGGGACTTGAAGGTAATGGTACACCCACCGCAACATGACCCGACAGGTCTCCTGGCGGAGGCGAGGTATTGTCCTCTGCCCCACAAGGACTGCTGAACACCGGCTGGATCGAGGGTTGGCGCGTAGTATGGTTCTTCGTCGCTTCACGTCAGAGTTGAAATCTGCCGCTATGTTTGCTATTTAATTGGCCCTGAAGATCCGGCGCCCATCTGTTACATTCGCCGACACGTACTGATAGCCATGGCCTCCGGCCCTCCGATGGGCATGTACGGGCACGTTCCGAGGGAGTATCTTCCTGAGTAACGGATATCATGGAAGCACAGCGGTATCTCCGAATGTAGCGGGTTCGAGGGCAGAGGAAGGGGTACAAAATTTGCGGCTCCGAAAGCAACGGAAATGCCGATCCTACACCGAGACGGACTTCGTCACGGCCATCATGATCCAAATCGAGCAAGGTTGACCTAGGCACACACAGGTTCCGATCAAGCGAGGCGTTCTACCTTTGTGGCGGGTCCGTTGGCTACACATGCTGGGCGTGCCCGCCGTTTTGCCTTCCCTCTTGGCAAAGCCGCTGCCGTAGCTGTCTAAGGACGAAGGACACAATACATTACATAGCGCCTCAACTACCGGGCCGGTGGGACCGCTCCGATCTCAGTTATCGTTATCGTACTGTAACTGGTAAGTAAATATAATGAGCGGTTCGAGCAGCAGGAGAGCTGCTAGGATAAAACAAGACGGCTGGTCCAGATAACACATCATTTATTTGTTGCGGCGCTTCTAGAAGAAAACCAAACGACTTGCGAAGCACTTTCACAGAGTTGAATATATTCAGGCATCCATCAAGAAGTCAGTGTGACAACCCATACCTGGTAGTCACAAAGGAATGTACAGCTACAGCATCGCGGTTAATAACGGATCTATCCGCAGAAGACCCCATGTATGGGCAAGTTTGTGAATTCGCTTATGTGGGAGCCCAACTTCATGCCTTATTCTCCGCAGACAAGTATCGGCTTACGGGTGGGGTCAGATGATGGGAATATGACGGAATAAGATGTATAAGGGCAATATGCAGGTCACGTGCACATAGAAAGGAACCGGGATGGTATCCACACTGGTCAGCTCCAAGACGTGTCAAAGATTCGTTTACAAGATTCATCGGTGTCAACGGCGCGCTCGGACTGCAGCAAGTTACAATATATCATTTGCACGTCTCCAAAAAAAAGTAGGATGTACCGCATTCATGTTGTATGGCACTCAGACCACAGTACGTTTCACAAGGCGCTAGCCAAGGCCGAATCCGGACATATTACAAGTGAACCGTCTAGTCTGACATCCTAGGCCTGCGCAAAATGCGTTACGATATGATAATCAAAGAATAACTTACCGTTGTGGTGGGGCCTAAGTGACGAGATTGGCCAACTGGTTTGTTGCCAATGGGAAATAGTACCTTGCCAGCTTCGCCCAAACACGGGCAATACAGAGGTGTCAGATGTTATTGGTAGCATTGATACGTGTCCAGACATTCATGTCCCTTACCATCTTTTCTGTTTGTGGCAATGGGGACGACCACTTTATGCTGTTTAAGTCGGATTGCATATTTGCACATACGAAATGGCCAGGGCAACCCCTTTGACGTTATTAATAATACGTGATAAGTTCACCCCTTGATTGTGATCTGAACTGAACTTGGATGCTGCTGCTGCTTGGGGAAAGGCGGATCCTGCAGGCGGTACCGAGAGATAATGCGGTACTGTACGTACTGTTTTTGTATGCTAGATTGGGCCTGTATTCATAAAGCCTTATATGTAACTGTCGGTATATCGAGAATGGTGAAATGACACGGGGAACGAAGAGAGGCAGGACAGGGACAGGGTTTTTTCACCCACCGACGCGTGAGACTATTACGTAATTTATGGCCGGGCCCGTTGCATGGGCGAGGAAAGGTCACCGGTCACCGAGCGATGGAGTTCTTCCAGCAAACCTACACGGCCCTTCGTGGCCCAACCGGCGTACAGCAAACCCCTGCAGATACAATCACACGACTTAGCGATCGCCTCTCACTTTCCACCCTCCTCGCAGACCGACGTGCAACAGTCCTTTCTTTGAAAGGCCTGGCCAGGGCGCACAAAGATCTGGTTGGAGCCCATGCCCTCCAAGGACTCCTCGTGATCATCCAGAACGATGCGGATGTTGACCCGGATATTGGCCATGCCGCCATCGAAACGGTGACTGTCCTCTGCGACACACTCGATGCCTCGTACACGCAACGTGACCTCGGTTTGGAACACACAGACAAACTGTTGGAGGACGAGAAGACCATTCACAAACTTTTCGCGTTGTTGGGCGATCAAGACTACTCGTTACGGTACAGCGCATGTATACTGTTGATTTGCATACTCCAAAACCGGCCGCAGAAGGTCCAGGCATATTTCCTCAAAGCGCCAACGGGACCCGCTACTGTGATTGCGCTCTTAGAAAGCAGCAAAGAAACTGTCGAACGCGGTGAGCACCTCATCATATTTTTGTGTTGCCCTGGACGCCGCTGCCACGCAGTATTTCGTCGCTGCGCAGTTGACGCATGTGTTGCATGTTGCATGTGAATTGACCAGAGGTTCTTCCGTTTTAGGCATCACCATGCTTGCCGCATTGATTCGACAAAGCACCGAGATTCAAAAGGTTCTTGCGTTTGATGGAATTTTCGAGAAGCTTTTTTCAGTCGTTACTCGCGAGGGCGGCCTTGAAGGCCAGTCAGTTGTCACTGACGCTCTCAAATGTGTTGATACTCTCCTCCGTTTTAACACTTCCAACCAGGTGATTTCCTCTGTGTCACCCACTTATAATCTGACTGAGCCACGTTTAGAGCTACTTTCGCGAGACAGATCTACCCTCTCTACTGTGTTCGCTTCTCTTCTTCAGTCCAAACATACAGCCAGATCAATCGGTGCCTCAAGAGTTCGCATTACAGTTCTGGAACGAAGACAAGTCCATCAACGCTGGCCTTATTCTAGAGGCTGTTGGCCTGTTATTGGGCTCCAAAGGAGCTGGTGTGGGTTATGGCGCTACCTTCTTTTTTCAGCTGCGGGAGATGAATATATCCGCCTCATACAGCTCCGGGAGGGGTACGCCTTCACAAGATTGCTTATCGAGATGGCACTGGCGTCGAACGCACCAACCCAACTGAAAGTAAAGGTATGATTCAACTTACCTACAATACCCAAAAAATAACAGCCCGTTATTTTTATTTTCTTCTAGTGTCTCCGCCTACTTCCTCCAGCAGCCGCTCCTCTCCTCCCAGACATAATATTAACACCCTATATGCCGGTCCCTGATACGAACGGCGAAGAATGGGACCGTCTTGAGATTGCCACCGGCATCGATGCCCTCCTCGAGCTCATCATGCATGGCGAATATAATGGACAAGGTGCAGCACGAAGGCAGAAGGATAGCGTTGACTTGCGTGCCACAGCTGTTGGTGTGTTCGAGGTGTGCGCTTTTCTCTTGTAGACTAAAATGTCCTTAACCCGCCCGAAGCACTTCATTAGGGATGACCATGTGAAAGAAGCGATTGTTGCGGGGATGCTCCCGCCAGAAGGCCCCGGTTTGCAGATCTCACTCCATTCTATGGATCAACAGCCTCACGGTCCTTATAACAGATACACCTTCCCACTCTCCTCTGACACCACTCCTGTTTGGCCTTATCATTCCTCCAAATTCGCCTTTCGACCGCGCCAACGTCTCTTCTTTTCAGTTCGCGGCAGTTCTCTTCGCTCACTTACTTCGGCACGCACCCCAGTGCAAATCTCGAGCACGCCAAATTGTCCCTCCTCCTTTCACACCGCCGTCGCCGCCGGCTGCAGATGGCGCTTTCTTCGTCCCTGCGGACGGTGCGCCACCTCCCGCACCCGAGCCGGCGCCCAAAGATGAGGTCGATGATGCCCCAGAAAGCCTGCTCGCCCTCCTCACCGAGCATCTCTCGCTAGCGTTCTTGCAGCGCTCGCGAGCAGGATTAGCGCCTCGTGAGGCGCGGGAAGCGGACCGTGTAATCTGCGCTTACCTTTCCCTGCTCATACAGTGGCTGTGGGAGGATCCCCGCGCAGTGCGTGAGTTCCTCGAAGCCGGGGGGCTTGGGGTACTTGTCGAGCAATTGAATCAACCAAGTGAGGTCGACGTCGTCGTACCCGGCCTCTGCGCATTCTTGCTGGGTGTGTGCTACGAGTTTAATCGCGAACCGGGCGAGATCACACGGTGCGTATCCCATCCCTTCCGCGCCTTTGGGTTTGGCTATACAACTGTTGACTTGGGCTTGCGGATGCGTATAGGGCGACAATGCACTCGATCCTCACGAGATTAGGTGCGGATGTGCTTGTGGGCCGCATGAACCGCGTGCGCGAAGACGACCGTATCAAAGTCGTCGGGCCAGACTTCTGGGTCCTGACGTGCCCGACGCCCGGCCCGCAGGCGCTCGATCCGGCCTTTACGCCCATGTACGATGGCGAGACGGAGATCTGGTTCGACTGGGCTTTTGTTGACTTCTGGAAGGCGAACAATCGTGAGCTGCTTTACTTCCTTGTCCTCCGTCCCCCGCCTCACCAACTTATAGATACGATCCAGCGGGGGATCGTGGCAGATCCAGACTCAGCATCGTCATCAACAGGTATGAGGGTACTTGTAAATGAAATCCTTATGTTATTCACCCTTAGCTACCCACAGCACAAAGCGGTGAAGAGAGCATACTGGTCGCGTCACTTCGTGAGGTCATCGCAAGACAGGTTGCCGAAATCGAAGTACTCCAGGGTAAATTAAACGAGCTCTCTGAGACGTCCCGTGCCGCCGCAGAAGCTGCGACCAAGTTCGATCAAGTATGTTTTAATTTACACACTGTTAGACACGGCGTGAGCTCTAATGTGAGCAGGAACGCGCGGCATTAGAAGCTGCTCTCAACACGGAGCGTACTAAGCGTGCCGAAGTTGAAAAGGAGCAAGAAGACTTACTGGTTTTGCTAGACGAGCTGAGCGGTAAGCGGGCAAAGGATAAGCAACGTATGAAGGAGCAAGGGATGGAAGTATCCGAAGATGAGGACAGCGGTGGTGAAGATGAGGAGGGAGAAGAGGACGAATAGCAACTTGATCGCCTCACTTCACAATCTACATGCTAGTCTTTCCCCATTTTACGCGTCTTCGTGAACCAAACGACGCCCGATCGCTTCGCTCATGGAGGTAATCTACGCCCGTGCTACTCTGGTGTTTGAAAAACTGGATTCGGCGAAAGTTTCATGAAATGGCCGGACGGCCTTAAAGGTCCCGAGGCAGGTCTGGACACGATGTACGCCACATTCTTCAACTGCCTATCAGATCAGGTTAGCATGTGAAATGGGAGAAGCACTTACGTAGTTTTGTTTTGTTGTTGGTTGCATCCTCTGCAGAAAATTAAGATGTGCAACGCAAACAATAACACACGCTACGGCATCAGCGACGATCAATTCTTCGGCCTTTCTATCCCTGTAGTTCTGCAGGGCACAGGAACGAATTCGGACAGCTGAAAAGAAGAGCTGTTGGCTGTCAGCACTCCGGGCTTCTCGTGGGCTCCCAATGCGAACCTGACGTTGGACATCATCGAATGCCATGCATGCCAGGTCTGGGGTCTGTTATGGATACCCCCTCGGTATCCTTTGTCCCTCTCGGTACCAGTAACGACTCGGACTTGGAGCAACAGGGTCGTGACAACAGCAACCGTCTTGGCAGCGACAAAGTGTCTTCCGGGCCTGGGACAAAATCCGTCCACTTTTTTTTTTTTTCCAGATCCGAGTACATGTACTACTAGTTGTATTGGTTTGGTGCCAAGGTCGAATCATCGCACGGGCTTCCGTCTTGATTAAGGAACCCTGGACGAGTTGCACCCACGTCCGGTTCAGGATACTATCATGTCGAGTCTACCGACTTCATACAAGACTGCGCCAGAAGTAAAGTGATTGAAATTGATTTCGTACGGAAAGGACAGTTGGAGCGTCGACTCAGTCGGACGTGGTGTCGTGCTTTCTTTAAGACCATCCCCTGTGTGAGCGATTACCTGACTGGGACGGACATTATGCGCTAAGATATCGATGGCCAACCTTTTGAAATGACCATAACCACCCATGGCATGGTAAACATTATTTTTTTGTTTTTGTTTTGTGATTGTTTTAGTAGGTACAGCACACGCGATCGAGTAGCTGGGGACGATAATCCCGCGCCACCAACTGTGACTGGCGCGCACTGGTAAAAGCACCGAGATGTCTCGATCTCCGGGTGTTCTTGCTTATTGCGTTTGCCGTCGCAAGTCCGAAAGGTTTCACTCCCAACGACACTATTCGAGTCCCTTCTGTGCGCCTGTCCATGTCGTGTATTTTGACGAATTACGAAAACATGATTATATTTCTATGACAGATATCGTTTTATTAGAAAGGAGGCTAGGCCAGACCGATCGTGCGGGCACATATGCAGTTCTGTCCCTGACTGACTATAGGGAGAGCTTTGAGGTAATTACTCACACACCAAGCGACAAACTCAGCTATCGCCCTTGCCCCTCAATCACTCACTCTTTCTCACGCCTGACTGGATGATAGGGGCTTAGCACTGCACCAGGCCAGGAAGGGATCGCATCGAAGGGATCGCATCGTATGATGAAATTGATTGCGCGGCAGAGATGATTACGTTAACCCGCGCATGGCAGTATCCGCTCTTACGGCCAACTTCCTAGTGCGGCGACACTGCCGCTATGTATAGGCTCAGGCTCAGGCTTAAGCCCTCGGGCTCGTTGCTTTTCCCACCTAAACCCGATGACCATGGTCTCGAGAAATGCCCTCTGCGATTTCACCACGGCGTCCACCAGCTCCCGTTTCATTGCCTTCCCAGAGGAGATAGTTATCAAAATTTTGGAGTGGTGCGGTTTTCAAGACGTGCTGTCCTGTCAGCTGGTTCGTGGATGAACCCCGCTATCGATTGCGTGCAGCTACGATATCATACATCGCTCACCCCCCCCCATTATAGACATGTCGCACCCTCAGGCGGGTGATCTTGGGCTCGACGAGTCTGCGCTACAAGCTCGCGCTCTCTGAAAACGGGATGTGTGACTCCATGTCGAGTGATATGAGCACCGCGGAGAAACTCAAGCTGCTAGTCGCGTATGTCGCCACCTGGCAAAGCCTCCACACGGTTAAACCGAAGGTGGTAGACCTGCTCGTAGGGTTTAGTCCGCCCAGAGCTGTTTCGGGCAACATTATTGTCTTCTCCAGGGACAGCGAGCATGCCAGCTCGGATGGCCGCGCACCGCCGACTCGCCGTCGTCGTGACCAATACTCGCTTGGAATCGGGCAGGAATCCCGTCAAGACTTGCTTGTGCTCCGCGTGCCGTCTGTGTTTTGTAAGATCGAGGCTGCCCACTGGATGCTCAGTCTCCCCAGGGGCATCAGTGGGATGTGCATCGACGCGTCACAGGATCTGCTCATTTACATATTGTACGTGATTCCAATGCTCCTTTTATCATTTCCTCTTAAAGTAAGATGTTGACGTCACGCCCACCCAGGGACCGCACGTTCCATGTGTGCACTCTGTCGACTGGTGCGACACATCCATTAATCGAACACGAGGGCTTTTTTGGCACGTGCCAGGACACGCGACAATTCGACGTGTCTGACCCCTGCGTGTGTGGGGACTACGTCGCTGCTGGAACGCGCGTTTATTTCATTTCCGTCTGGAATTGGAAGACGGGCCATTTAGTCTCCGACCAGGTGTGCGCCTTTTTTTCTTTATTAGGAATTCAATTCTACCAGATTTGCCTCGAAAGATCTCAGACGCCCACTTCTCGTCGTTCGACTTTCTCGACGAGCATCACATACTCTACTCGGTGTCAAAGGAAGACAGCATATATGTATACGACTTTCGCCATGCAGGCCAGCAGCAGCAGCAACTGCAGTCCCAAAAGCGGCAAGAAACAAAAGCGGAAATGGAACCGCTGCGCTTTCAATTACACCTCCCTCCTATAAATCGTGGCAGGATGTCACGGTACATCCAGGTTCGCCGCAACACGCTGCCAGTGGTGCGGGAATATCCGTCAGTCGTCGAGGGCAAGTCGCCATTCTATACCGACCCGCGAGAGAGGCTCATCATGTTGCGCGTCGCAACGAGTCCCGTTGAGCGCGGAGAAGAGCAGTTCGAGATGCACGTCCCTGCGCATGTCTTTCTCGAACATTTCAAGGCAGCGCAGCAGGCAGGAAGAAAAGACATGGTGGTGCCATGGTCCGCGTGGTGCGATAATGTGCACATGACGCCCTCTCGCCTGTTGCCGTACATGGTGCAGGCCTACATGATTACATCTGGCATGCGCACCGTGTCGCATCCGCCTGATTTAGACAACGGCGTATTGTACATTGATTCGTATTTACCGCGAAGAAAACGGCAGGCGAAAATGGCAACAGGGGGTTGGGGAGGGACGCGGCAGGCGGTCAGGTTGCCCACTGAGTTGCCAGGAAAACCGGAGTTTTATAGTGTCCTGTGCGAGGATGCGTTGTTCTGCTACAAGGTTTGTCGTTGGTGTTCGCCACTACGACTCTTATTCCAGCTTTTTCCTGACGACCCCCTTTATTCTGCGCAGCTCGATTCATCAACGAGCAATATTGTGTACGCCTATTGGTACCTGATTTAAAACTGAGAAGTATTTATTTGTTGTATTTGGAACCTCATGGGGTTTGAGATGTGGCGTGCTTCAGTCTGGTAGGATATTGGATGTATTTTTTTTTCGCCTTCTTGTCCATTCGCACCTGTACGCTACACGTTTCGCCTTGCGGCCAATCTGGTTGTAGGTCAAGCAGTCAAGGGATGGAGTGCGCTCACTTAATTGTGATGGACGACCCACTTTCCGTGGACACGCATCTCCTCGGATCCCTTGACTAGGTGTTGACATATCTCTCCATATTGTTACACTCATTTTTAAAGTCATCCCTTCCCGTGAACACTTTAGAGTATGACTTACTGGTACTACATGGGTCCAAACATATTCCGGAAATTTTAGATAACAATTAAACAATGGTGGTGTTGGTGGTAGAACTCACAAGGTGACTTCATCGGAGAGTATCCCCATAAGAGTGAGGCGCACCGTCAATCAAATGACGCGCCACTGGCAGCCGATCTAATTGACTCGCCTGGCCGCCTGGTGGCACCGGAAGAACACCACGAGCGAGCTCACCTCCCATTATACCCCGTCCCCGTGCGCGCCGTCCCTTATTTACTCCCGTTTCCGCCCGGGCCTTTATTATTTTCATCATCTACCCTAGAACATAATTCTATAAGACATACATATCTATTATCTTTGACACACTAATAATCAGAATTTGCATTTTTATAGAAAACTTTTTCTCTTTTTTTTTTTTTACTTTTTTACCCTAACTTCTTGACCAATTCTATGGTGCCTTTCGACCTTTTGACTTATAAACTTCTTCATTTTGAACTCGTATGAGTTGAAAAAGGTTTTATGCATATTTACTGGTGTGGGCCCTGTAACCTCAGCTCTTCACGTTCACTCCCAGTCTCCCGCATTATGTTGATTGATCATGTACGTAGCATCCGTTGTCAGCCCCAGGTTGCAAAATAACAGTGTCAGTCATTTGTCATTTGCTCGTGTATATATCACGTGCACGTGCTAGAAGCCATTCTCCCGACGTCTGTCAACCAACCAACCCAACTGCAATTGCGACCATTTATGACGGGTTCGTTCGCACCCAACGGTTACTGTATAAACAGCTTCCATTTTGCTGATGGGAAATGCCATAACTCATCACAAACCGCCGGGACAACAATGAAGAGCGCGTTATAATTAACGTTACCGCGTTCACATAGCTACCGCCAACTCCCGCCGTCTGCGAGAGTGAGCTTCGTGATCACGATCAATCAACTAATGATGTGTTCACGTCACAACGGCGATCGCCCTCTGTGGCCCGCCCTGCCCTGCCAAGATGCGCAGCAGCAGCATATCGCACAGCACTGTTACAGGAACCGAGGCCCATTGGGGGGTCGACCCGCGCAGGCGGCGCGTTGGGCGGGGCCACCTTGACAGACAGACGTTGACGCCATTAAAAAAATGGAACAAAAAGAATCCGTGGAGCATTGTGATTGTGCTATGGACGCTTTTGGGGCTGCGCGTTCATTTTTTCGTTGGACCGGCGGGCACGCAAGCGCGCAGAAGCTTGGCTGGCTCGCCTCGCCCCGGTTCCTTCCGGATGCGGATGGATGGATGATGTGGCCAACGCAACGCGAGTCCCCGGCAGAGGAATCCGGGCCGACGACAATCCGGATCCACTCCCTGACCAGCTGCCGCGGGCCTGAGGTTACTCACTGCAGTACCACCCCCTAGTGTTCGCCCTCGGCCAAATTAGCCCAGACAGCACGTTGGCCTGCTTACCTTCGGGTTCACCTGCGTAAAGGTCCACTTACCTCTCCACTGTCTCCAAACGTGGGGGCATTGACCAGGTTGATCTATTTGATGGCCGGTATCAGTGTACTTGGGAACTTTACTGAAAGAGCGGATGCTATCTCTCGAGCTCGAAAACGGTTTTGAGAATCTGTACCCAAACCAATTATGAAGGCCATGGCGATGTACGTCTGTTTCATGTTCATATTTTCGGTTGGAGAGTTGAGTTGTCTCGATGTTTTTTCAAGTTGAATAGGACGCCACTACATCCACAACTTGAAGATGCTGGAAAAGGAGGATAATGTCACACTCCCCGATGCGATTGCTAACTTTATGTGATACCTAACTAATGCGTCAATACCTCACAGTCGCGGTATGTAAATGATCTAACGGGCCATCGTATCTGCAACAATGAGCTGCTCTGCACGTTTATCCCGAGGGATATTGAGCATGGGACCGAGTTCGGACGACTAACGTCGTCGGTAAGCTTCCTGCCACCGGGATTGTGGGTCTACTGTACCTTGTTATGGAGTTCGTATACGAATATACGAACTGCCTACCCTCAGCATCCTGCACTATCTCGATGTTGAAAACCGGCAACAAGGACGCAACTGCTATGAGCAGTGGTTGTATCCACAAAAGTATCTCCCAGGACAAATCCGCTTTCCATACCCAAATGCTGTCATCAGTATGGGATCACCGAGAAAAATTCTATCTGGACCAAGAAAACGTTCTGGCCTGAAGATATCTGGCCCTGGATACATGGTAGGATCATGCAGGATTGCCCTGCAAAGGGTTATACCTGCCTCCAGGTCCATAGAAAAGACAGCTCACCACATATTTCCTATCCTTATCGCACCTAATGAAATACTCAAATGCCAAGAAGACAAGCCGGAGAAAATACATACCCTTAGGTATGAAATAACCATCGTGAATATCGTCTTGAGTGGATGCGTGTGGGACAGCTGAACATGACAGATATTCAAATATGCTGCTTGCGTAGTATTTGGGGGCGTACCCAGAGGTACGGCGGGCTGCCACTTCAGGACTGCGTCAACCTACGGTACCCTTGGACGATCCTCGATAGCTGGAGTCGCTCTCGTCCAGTGATATCATCCAGCTCGCGTTACGCCTCGCTCATTATATCAGGATCGAGTAGCCATCAAGACGGAAACGGTCTAAAATTGGATTCTCGATTGGGGGCGAGGTACTTGCACCACACGTTATTGACGAGCAGTGCACATGGGAGGGTCGTTGCTGATCCAAACGCGCTCATTTTCCTCGCGACGTCGAGAATCCTATCATCGCGTCCGTGCACTACAAAAAGACTTTATATGGGATTCTGCCGACAGTTCGAGACGAGCTTCCCATTCCATTGGCCTTTCCAATACTAGTAGCTGGATGAGGAGCGCACGTGTCTTGAACTGTTGCAACGGGCGATATCATGCGGTAGTACCCAGCGGGCCCATCCCATCCTGAGAAATACAATGTGAGAGCAAAGAACTTTAATCGTAAGTACGCACATGTCATGGAATGGGATCACACGACGGTCATAGTATATATGTATACGGCCACGTTTCTCTAGAGATCCCTGATCGCAGTGACGGAATTCAACACGACGGATGACTTGGCCAAACATGTGGAAGGACAAATCATCGCTTGGTAATCGCTGTTGCGGAAGATGGAATGGATACAGAGCAAAACAACGATTCGTACCGTGTTTCTTCGAGAATTGTGTATGTGCCAGCCAAGAGAACATTTTTGGTATTTGGAAAAAATTGCTGGAGATCTAGAGAGGCAGCGGAATTGGGCCAAGAAGGGTGAGGTAGCTTTCCCCGTCGTCGGTAGTCACATATAGCCCGAGAAACGAGGACTGACAGGAGAGCTAGAAGACCGATGATACTACTAGTAATAGGCAGGAGCGAAGACATGATTTTACCAGTACGAAAACAAAGTACATGCAAGATGGATGACATCCACTTGATTACGTCCTCATAGATATGTAGGACTAACATGAACGCATTGACAAGCTACAAAGAGTAGGGGTGAGTCCAACGGCGTGGGAGGTACGATATCCTGGGCAACCGAGCATTTACTAATATACAATACATCATGTACAGAGATTAATACTAGGGTGAGAACTTCAACTTTAACGTGCGATAGTATCCGCAATAACCAATTCTTCCGCCTTTTTATCTCGAGGGATAATGGCGCATGGAAATGGAAGAGGATAACTGCAAACACGGTCAGCTGCCCGATTTCCTTGTCAACAGCAGCGTGGTGGAGCCTCAAACTACCTTATCGTACCACCTGAATAGGTGTAGTTAAGTGGGCCTTCCTCATCATCCCGCGCCTTCTTAATATCGAACACAGAGAGTAAAGATGCAACTGTGATAAACAAAGTTGCGTCGGCCAAATGTCTTCCGGGACAGATACGCCTTCCATAACCAAATGCAGATGTCAATATTGGGTCGTCGCGTGAGGTTCCATCCGGGTTGAGGAATCTCTCTGGTTTGAAAGCATCTGGGTCTGGGTACAAAGCAGGGTCGTGCAAAATTGCCCTGCGACAATTAGCTACCACGATAGAATGAGATACATAACCTACCATGTATTTCCAATCACCATCGCGCCTAAAAATAAAATGCGTAGGCAAGCACCGAGAATATTGGATCAGGCATAAAACGGACCCTTGGGCATGAAGAAACCTTTGTAGATATTGTCTTCTGTAACTGCGTGCGGCACGCCTGTAGGTCATGTTATATTTCCGAGTTGCTCGAGCAACGATTGGTAGACTCGCCAAGAGGAGTGACAGGTCGCCATCTCAAAACTTCCTTACACACTGCATCAGCAAATGGCAGTCTGGGACGGTCCTCGAAAGTTGCAAGTCGCTCTCGTCCTGTCACAACATCCAGTTCGTCTTGAACCTTCTTTTGTATGTCGGGATAAAGTAGCATCGCTAAAACAAAGGTCCTTATCGCCGTCGCTGTCTGAGAATGGTGTTAAGGTGTCAATTCTTCTACAAGTTCAGGGCTCAGGGTATCTGCCGGCAACTTACGGTATCGACCCCGGCTAAAAAAGTCTATTCAAACCAGATCCAGCACAGTGATAGCTACGTACCTGCATACATCGAGCCCAAGGCGCCAAAAGTTGCCATCTCCGCCTTAACACGGTCCGTTCTATCCAATTTATCCATCTCATGGAAATTTTCGAGCGCAAGCGAAGGCCGTGCAGTACCATTGAGCTGCAGCAGGTTTTGTGAGACTGTGAGGCGCTTCTATGTCCAAAGGAATAATAGCTTACCATGCTTTCTTTTACGAACCGAATCGGCTCCCAGAGGACTTCCTGGCTCAGGTCATAGCCAATACGGGCCAGGGGTTTGTAGCTGAACCACGGCAACCACTCAGGTATATGACGCACTAAAACGTTCATGATGAGTCTATCATGGTACACAAACGTGATATACATACAGAAAGGGAGTTCGTTGACAAGCAAAGCACCTGGAAGAGCCTTTGTCGTTGAAAACCTGGCCAATTCATTGGCCGCCTCTATTTTCCTATCACCGTGACCATGCACCTGATAGCCATATGTAATATCGAGGATCAATTCCCCTTGGAAGCTAAAAGAATGATTGACCAGTGTAGCGCATAGACCCAACGGGCGACTGACAGCTCAACATGGGCCTCCCACTTATGCGGGTCTTCAAGCAGCCGGGTAAGGAATACATGTGCCCTTGCCTGTTGCATGAGACGGTACGTCGCTGCAGCCCTAGGGCTAAGGCCACGGTCTAGAAGCTTGCGTCCTAACCGCCAAGTATCCCCGGTAGTACGAGGCAAGAACCACTTGAGTCCCATCCTGAGGCATCTGAGTTGGGGCCATAAATGTAGATTAAATTTGCGCACATCTCGTGGAACGGAATCCAAGGCCTTCCAGAATAGATATCTCCACGCTTTTCTAGTAAGTCCTTGACGGCTTGACCAGAGTTCAACACAACAATAACTTTCCCAAATACGCGGAATGAAAGGACGTCCCCTGTCAATCCTCTCATTAAATAGGTCGGATACAAGAGCCATGACACATACCATATTTCTTAGAGAATTGTGTATATGCAAGCCACGAGGACCCATTTGGTATATGAAAAAGGTTTCCAACGACAGGCAACGGTCGTGGACCAGGGGGGTAGGGTGTTCCTTTCCGTCGTCGATGCTCACGGATAGCTTGAATTGTGAGAAGCCCAGACAGGAGAAAGAAAATATCAACGATGGTTAACAGAGAGAACATGATTCAGATTGCGTCCGGACTAAAAGTGGGCCAAGTCACAGACAGTGTTGGCTCATGCATACGCACAGGTCACTTTATAGTCACCTATTCTATTGGGACGTGAGAATCCCAATTGGGTGGGCCTAGTCTAGAGCGGTTTTGATGACCTGGCCAAGACGGAAAGGACCGATGGAAGATGATTCTGAATTGGAAGAATCCCCCCAAAGTGACGACATTCAAGAGATAAATTAGAATGTATCGCAGATTTGTGGCTTTGTAAGATTGCGCGTGATTAAGACAACAAAGCGTGATAAAGGTTGTACAGAGGACAAAAGAAAGGGCCGAGAGCTTAACCTTCACCAACACCTTCTCAGGTTGAGAAGGCGTGGAAGTGAGGTGATAAGTGGGTCGAGAAGCCATAAAACGTGACACCTTGGGAAGAAATAGGACAGAGTAATAACGCACTTGCGTACTCTGGACATTTCTGGTTGGTTCCTCGGTCAGGATTCAGGATACTGTCATTGCCCTGTCTGGTTGAAAATATCCCACATCTTGGATGAAAGAATCGTTGGGGGAGAATCTCTGTGCGCGCATTCGCAACGCGCATGTCAAACTTCGAATTCTTCCGCGGACAAAGTCACTTGACTTCAAAATTCCCACCCACAATTCTAGTAAAACCGAATAGTAACATGCGTCAATAACGACATCCAGCACAGGTACTATACTGTACCTGTATATAGTACGTGAGCGGAGGCGGATGTATTGACTAGCTCGAACCCTCACCCTTGACTCCTTTAGTAGTAACTCAACGTTGGCCGGCGGCGGTCAATGGTTGACAATTTAAACTTCCCCTGCTGAGCTTCCGAAATATAGATGTTGTTGTAAAGGGGCTCGTGCTGCCAGCTCCCCTATTTTCTATCGCTACCCGGCCGCGGGCCGTTTGCGTCGTCGGAGTTTGTGACGTCGGGTCGGACCACGTTCACCCAACCACTCCAACCACTAAACATCTCCCTCGCACTTCGCATGCAGACACGCACGCAGACAGAAATGTGGTTTACAAGCGCCTTAAAGAAACACTTAACTTATTGCTAATTACATCTGCGCACACCCCGTAATCCGGATGGTCGATTAATTGTGGGAAAAGGTTCTCTTGCTTGCCAATAGGAAGATTGGAAAGACGCCTAAGCATAGCATAGTCACTCCATCACTTTTACCTCCCGTGCTTTGGCATGGATTTTTTCAAGGCTCGTCTGGGACTTTCTTCGCATTGGGTGAGGCCAAAACAACAGTTGGTTTCCACTGTTCTGTTCTTTGCGCCGGGTCGTTACCGGAAGGGTGAAATCAATCCTCTCGTCCTCGCTATGCTTTATTCTACTTCCAGTTCATTCCTCAACCCAGGCATATACTAGCCACCGCCCACGCGAAGTGCAACGTAGCAGAGGTAGAACTCGAAAGGTATAAGTAACCGTTTAACTTTGATGATGTTTTAAAGCTTTTGATTGTTTTTATTGCGAGACATTATAGTACTCATATCGTCTTATCTAGCATACCAGATAAATAAGTCCGGAGAATAATTTATTATCGTAATGTATCATATATGTGGTATATAAGGTCCATTCAAGGTCCATTCCATAGCGGTCATACAGTATCGTATCGTAAAGTCCGTCAAAGATGCAATTTCTTTGTTTCAATCAACAAGTCCGGGCCGCGGCGATACGAATTGGTAACCTTAGCCGCTTAGGCCTTTGGTCCAGATAGATAATATCTGCTGCTGGAGCAGGAGGCGTGGCGAGTAACTGGCTCGACTCATCCGAGGTCGACTCGAGTGCCGATGACGAAGATGTAGTGGAATAGCAGGATGAGGATGAGGATGTCTTCGCAGACGAGTCGAAGAAGCAGGTCGATGATTGGCTGGATGCGCTTTTAAGTGCTGTGCCGCGCATATGCATCTTCCGTTGCATCATTGCCTCCAGCCGATCTGTCCATCCTGTCCCGGCGGCCTCTTCTTCGGTTAGGAAGAACGTTTCGATCTCAAGTATCCTCGTGCGAATAGTGGCAAGGGACGGGCGCCGCTGTGGTTTCGCAGAGAATATCTTCCGAAGCAGCAGGTACGCAGCATTTGATACAGGGAGGATATCGAACAAGATCGTGCGATCAATCCTGTAATCGCTGTAATACCTATCCTCCGGGGAAGCCTTTGCCCAGGGGCGTACATTGGCAATCATCTCGGCAAGTATGCAACCGAGGGCCCAAACATCTCCGTGAGCAGGAGAGTAGGGCACGTCAGGTACGAGGGACTCTACATGTGACTTAGCGGAATGTTGATGGTGACACGAATGACTATATACCTGGGCTCATGAAGCAAGGAGTGCCGCAAGGTGACTTGGACATTATACTCGTAGTGGCAAGACCGAAGTCAGCGATTAAGACCTCCATATCTTCTTCGCTTTGACCACGAACGAGAATGTTCTCTGGCTTCAAATCCCGGTGATAGACGCCACGGGAGTGACAATACTCAAGTGCATCGATGATTTGGAGAAAGACCCGTTTTATGAGCTCATCCTCCCGGAAGAATGTCATCTTCCTGATCACCGAATGGAGATCCCCAGCGCATAGGTCGTAGACAAAGAACGCATAAGAGCCCGCATCGATCTCACGATGGAATGTGAGTACGTGGGGGTGCGATGAGACCTTGGCGTGTAACACCCTTTCGCGAGTCTGGTAATAGTCCGAGGCTTCTTTCTCTATGCGCTTGACGGCATATTGCACTCCAGTTTGAGTGTCGACAGCACGATACACAACTCCAAATGACCCCGCGCCCAGGATAGCCTCAATCCTGAGCGCACCGTTGTCGATGGTCTGTCCCAGAAACTGGGATGCAGATGCAGGATACGAAGGCATCGAGGGAGGGGGGTCGTTATAAGGTGACTAAGTCCCGATTACTCGGCCCTTAGTCGATTGACTAGCCCTTCGATAAAGCGATTTGACTAGCGGATGATAATGGTAAATGGTTAAGTTTCTTGTCCGAGTTCTGCTGTTGGTGACCCGTTTTTATACGCTTTCTGGGCTAGACAGGAGGTTAGACTCCTCAACCAAAATAGAGAATTTAAAAATGGAATGATGAAGTGAAAGTCTCACCTCACTTCATTCCATCATTGAAATACAACACTTCATTGCGTTGCGTTCCATTGACCTGTATTCGTGGAGCTTGAGGGATTGGTCGAAGAGGAGGTCCCCTGTGCGCTCCGCAAATGTTGGTATTTCGTCGCATTATGGATTCCAATGTGGAGTTCGTCTAGCGAGATTTGGGCTGGGGTATTGTACGGTATCCAGTACCTCGGGAGGAGGTACGCCGTCACCTTAAGTATGTCCCGTGTTTAAGAGTATGGGGATATCTTCTCAAGCCCAGTCCCAGTCTACATTTCCATTTCCGGGATGCAATGCAATGCAGTACTCAGTACTCAGTAACTCCCGAGATACCGTGATAGGGGCAGACAGGTAGAAAGGAAGGCCCCCTATGGTGTCCATTGCTGTGTCCTGCCCCTGTCGTGTACATATTTTGCGTTGAACTTCAGAAAGGGACTGGAGGACGGCGGCGGCGGCGACAAACAAACGGAGAAACAAACGGAGAACGTAATAAAGGAGGGAAACTTGTGTCGTTGCCGCATTTCCAATTCCGAAGCTCGGGGCATGAGGGGCATGAAAAGAAAAGAATGACAATTATCGGCGGCGGTGGAAAAGACGTAGGTTGAGTGAGTAAATGGAAGAGCTAAGGCGGAGCAGAAAGCAGTGTTGCCCATGCGAGTGGGTTTAACCCACCGTAACTCGGACTTCCGATCCGGCGCGCTATAGGATGATTTCAAAAGTTTAGAACTGTAACACGATGTCGAGGAGAGGACATCATATACAACTTTAACTTTCATGCATATGGGCGTAACAGCAACCGCGGATTCTTCCCTTCGCGCCTGTCCCCGTCACTCCGAGTCGTACTTACACCCTATTCCCAGAATCGACATGCTATTATGACACGAACACAACAAGGAATACACGTCTTCTATAAGCAAGAAGAGTAAATTAGATAAATTATTCGCATGCTTTAATCTGCCATAATGTCTGTGGCAAGGATGAGTTCCTCCGCCTTTCTATCTCTCGGGGTGAGAACGCATGAGAATGGATTGGGACGGCTAGAGGAAGTATAGTGATCAGCTCTCAACCTGACAACAATAATGACCAATGTACCTAATAATGCCACCCGAGAAGGTATATTCAAACGGTCTATCATGCCTTTTCTCGATATTGAAAACGGAAAGCACGGACGCAGCAGCGA
>QFEA01001240.1:0-21457 GCA_003315975.1 Lactifluus echinatus | reverse complement strand
CAAACTCAGTCTACTAGCTTAGGGCTAGTCAACTTTGGACTTGTGTAACAAGTCAGCCAAGTTACCAATCCTCAAAGTCGCACTTCGCGCAACGGTCCTTGAGAACCGTAACATAAGCCGAAGCTAACAACCACTATATGCCCCAGACCCTTGTCCCTAAGGATCAAATCTACCATTTGACCAGGAAAAGGCTCGAGATCTTAGGACAAGAAACCAAGCTCCTAGGATTGATCTTGACCAAAGACACCCCTACCGAAGCAATAACTAGTGGAATCTTTGAACGACTAGACGAGATCCATAAAGAAGTCTGCTACTTGAATCTGGTGTTAATCTTTCTATCCCAACTGTGATAGAACCCCAGTATATGAGCCGACTTAGGAGAAGAGTAGATCAACAACTAGCAGCTCTAGTGGTTGAATTCTGTATCCTACAAAGAATCACTGATCTCCACGAACGAATCCAAAGAAATCAAGAACACCTCTTGATCTTCCCAGATGCACCAGGAATATCTGAAAGAGAAGCTAAAATCCAAGCAGCAGAAACAGAGATCCGTCTCCTAAACGAAGTACTCAGATTTATCCAAAGAATCGAATCACCCTGGGAGGCTTAAATCACAACCTTCCTTCCGATCCGTACGAGAAGTACTACTTCTACCCCAGAACTGTCAATAGGCTATCCCCTTCATGGTCTTGGTAGAGCAAACTGAATTTGCAGTAGAGCTCATCAATGACCATTGATACACCATAAGCTGGGATCCTGATCAATGCAAATACTATACTAGGAAAGCAAACAGGATAATGGACCCAGGCATCTACAGACTAGGATTGGCCCGAGAAGAAGAAGAAAGGCCCCAAACCATACAAGAAACCCCCCACCAAATAGAAGAGGATCCTCTTGAAGAAGCAATAAGAGAAGATCCCATGACTATGACCCATTCCAACTCAGAAAAGGAAGATCCTCAAGAAAGGCCTTCTTCCTCAGAAAGTTTAATCGAACCACTCCAGAGGATGACCTTGCAACCCTTGGGAGGAGTTTTTGCTCAGTTAAGGGCCAGTGGAAAAAACCCTTTTGCAGTCCTGAGGGACAGTCCTAGTCAACAATTTTCCTCTATGGAAGATTTCCCCTCACAAGTCTCTTCCACGATTACTGAGACACTTCCTACCCAAGCCTCTACTACGATCACCCTCCCCTCAAAAACAACTAGAGGGAGTAGTGGTGGAGGAGGTGGAGGAGGAGGAGGAGGAGGAGGAGGAGGAGGACCACCCCCTCCCCCTGGAACTCCTGGAGGAGGACTGCCAGCGCTAAACCCTCAGGGACTACCTGCTAATGCCAATGGAAAAGCAGGCCTAGAAGGAGCACCCCCATTCATTTTTAAAGGGGAAAGAGACCTTGCTGAACGATGGAAACAAAAGTTCGATCTTTGGTGGGATATCAATGATAAAAACCCATCTCTAACCATACCAAGAAAGAGGATCCTCATCGCCCTCTCCTTTATGGATGGAAAGCTGGTTGAAGACTGGATCGCCGAGCAACTAGACGCACTAAGGAGGAAAATTAACATCCTTGGATACGACCCAAATGATGAATGACTCTGGCATTGGTTTGAAGAAGCCTTTGAAAAGAAATTTTACGACTCTGGGAAAAAGGAAGCAGCTGATAATGCCTTACTCAACATCAAAATGGTGGGAAAGGACCTCGACTCCTACATCTCAGCGTTCAAATCCCATCTGAAGGGAGCTCAATGGGATCGAGATAGTCATGGAAGCCTTCGACTCTTCAGAGATGGGCTCACTCCTGGACTCCACCGAGCTGTTATTCAATACCACCGACCCCTTCCAACGACCATGGACGAACTACAACAAGCAGCAAGGACCCAATCTCTGATTAAACTCGAAATAGAGAATGCTAGGCTGAGCAAATTCAAAAGAAATTCAGACCAATGGAACAAGGCCAAAAAGTTCCTAGGTCTAAAACCCAGGAAGGATCCTGATGCGATGGATGTAGATGCCATCCACTCCAAAGAAGAAGATGAGGAGAGGAAGAAACACCTCAAAAAGGAAGAACGATGTTTCCTATGTGAAAAGCAAGGGCACCTTTTGAAGTTTTGTCCTACTAAAAAGAAAGGAGACCCCTCCGGATCAAAGGGAACCAAGGCCAGGGAAACTAAAGTCTCAGAAGAAAGCGATGATGAAGGAACCGTTGTGGGAACTTCTGCAGACTCCCTCATCCACCATCTCTAACAACTCCCTGAAGCAGAGCGTGCTAAATTTCTTGATCAAATAACTTCGGTTACTATGGATTTTTGAAGCGCTCTACCTTTACTGCGTGGGATAGAGCAAAACTCGGTTCTGGAACTAAAGAGGCACCTGTAATTATACGATTGATCAATGCCATGAATTTGCCCTTTTCATTCCAGAATGCGAGAGAAACCGCAGAAGGACTAGCCCTTGTGGACAGTGGAGCTACAGACAACTTTATTGACTATCGAACTGCTATCCAATGGAGAGTAGGAGTTAGGAAACTTCCCAAACCCCAAAGAGTCTACAATGTAGATGGAACGGAAAACCAAAATGGGACGCTCACTGAATGTTGCTATCTTTAAGTCAAACTAGGAAAAATTGAAGAGATCGTCAAGTTCTATGTTACTAACCTAGGACAAGACTGAGTCTTGCTTGGATACCTGTTAGGGTTCCTAAGGACCTTTTGATGAAGTGTCTTCAGAGTTGGGGTTCATGGGACCTTTGGCAATTACTGAGCCCAAAGGGGTTCGCTTAGTCAAGCTAGTACGTGATCTTTCTGTCACGTGTCCAAGACCAAGTTCGGTTCAGTGAGCTATAGTCTGAGCAAGACTAAAGCGACTTAAGCTAGTTCGGGTTTTAGAAAGCTCTCTAGCAGAGTGGACACAAGGCTTAGTCTAGGATAAACCCCAAAGGTTTAATACTAAGTCAAGTCCAAGTTAGAGCTTGAAGAGGTAGAGAGGAGTTCTTTAATAAGGAAGGGATTCCTTATTAGTCACAAGAGGGTTCAGATCAAGAGTTAGGATTCAGGAAGCTTAAGCCAAAGCTGGGGACTTAGGGTCACCAGCTTGCTTCTTTTATATACATGAGTCGTCCCAACAGGGAGTGCTAACTATACTATTTTACTAGCCTAAAATAGTATAGTATGAAAATACAAAGAGGAAATTTCAGCAGAAATTTCCCAGAAAATAACAAGTCCTTTTTCATGACCCAAACTAGGCGTCATGCTCTGAGAACTTCTAATCCAGTCTAAGCTCGAACCAGTCAATCATACCAGTCCAGTCAATCAGTCAGATCCATAACAAGGTCAAACAGCAGTTTGACCGCCGCACTGAGTGTGTTCCAAACTGTAACAATACCCTTGGCTAACCATATTCAACCCTTCCCTAAATTAGGAAGATGGGTGTCTAGAAGGAAGAGACAAATTATCTCTTGAAACCATCGGTTTAAAACACCTCAAACAAGAACTAGAAACCGACACCAGGATTCGAAAAATACAACCTGCAATGGAGTGGGGGATCTTGGTTAATCTAAAGAAAAAGGTCGAAGGGATTCCTCAGGAATATCAAAAGCACAGAAGGGTCTTCTCCGAAAGTGAATCACTACGATTTCCCCCTTCTAGACCAGAGGATCATCGCATCCCCCTAAAGGCAGGAGCTCCCAATAACCTCACAAAGAAGATCTACCCTTTATCTAACAAGGAAAAGATCGCATTGAGCTACTATGTCAACACCATGAAAGAATTAGGACAAATACAGAAATCTAATTCACCTTGGGCCGTTCCTATGTTCTTTGTCAAAAAATCAGATGGAAAACTGAGGCCAGTTCAGGACTATAGACAGGTCAATGATTGGACTATTAGCGACTCATATCCCCTGCCAAGGATCGATACTATGACCAAAGAATTCCATGGACTAGAACTATTCACTAAATTTGACATAAGGGATGGGTTTTGGAACTTCCAAATCGTCCCAGAAGACAGGTGGAAAGCTTCCTTCTGCTGCATATATGGCCAATATGAACCAACAGTCATGCCTTTTGGATTAAAGAATGCCCCTCCTACTATGCAACGAGCTATGGACCGAATATTCAGACCACTCAAACGGAAGTATCCTGGACATGTATTCGTCTATATGGATGACATCTTGATTGGCACCCCTAATGACTACCCCCTACACCGAAAAATTGTCCACGAAATTCTAGACCTCCTGGAGAAAGAATCGTTTTTCCTGAAACCTTCCAAGTGTCAATTTGAGAAGGATAAAATCGAATTCCTGAGGATTCTAGTCGAAAAGGGGACCATCAAGATCGACCCCACGAAAAGAAAAGGACTGGTTAGCTGGCCAAAAGAACTAAAATCAGTTAAGGAAATCCAGAGTACTCTTGTTACATTCATTTCCTTTACTGTACAACACTGGCTCGCATCCGGGGCCTATTCTTCTGACATGCCGATGGACTTTACCTTAGTTGCACTGGGCAATCTCCTTTTGTTCCCTTGAGACGACGCACTTTACAGTACGGTATCTGATACGCCTCCTTTTGTCTAACTCACCATTTGTACTACCAGCGCAGTGTTCTGACTCAGTAGCACGTAGCCTGAGCACACTTATACCGGACAGCTTTATAGACGTACTTACTTAGTACCACACCAGAGGACGCCTTATACAGTAGGACCACATGTATATAAGCAGACGCTATGACAGAGTACAGACCCTAAGTCTGTTCTCCTTGTGACAATACCAAGTCGCATTCCCTCTCATCTTGTGCATCATCGCTCCAAGGGCCTATTGCCCTTCTCGCTCTGAGACAGACTCTGCCTAGCCCGAGGTCACGTATCTACTGACCGAACGAGGCTTCGCCGATATGCGTAGGACTTGCGCATAACAACTCTAGGAGTCCTAGGATATCAAAGGCCCTTTATCCGAGACTTTGCCCACCTTGCCAGACCTTTAACCAACCTCCTTAAAAAGGGAACCCCCTTTTGTTGGACCCCAGAGTGCACTGCGTCCCTGGCTGAACTACTAAAGATAGTAGAATCCGACCCAGTCCTAAATCGACCAAACTATGAACAACTTTTTGAATTAGAGGTGGACGCCTCTCAATATGCTACAGGAGCCGTCCTTTACCAGAGAGATGAGGAAGGAAGACCTTTGGTAATAGGCTATCATTCCAAAACCTTCAATGATGCCGAACGGAATTATGATGTCCATGACAGAGAATTGCTAGGACTCATTTGAGGCCTCAGGTGTTGGAAACACATCCTCTTGTCCTCAAAACACCAAACTAAGGTCTATACAGACCACGCCAATCTGAAATACTATAGGGATGCCCACAAGATCCACAGAAGGGTGGCCAGATACCTCACAGACTTAGCTGAAATTGATTTTGTCCTATTACACAAACCAGGGAAAAATAACTGAGCAGATGGACTATCTAGACCTCCTGGAATTTATCAGGGGGATCACGATAATGAAGATGTCCAAGTATTGCCTGATTATCTGTTCGCTAAAGCGACCTCCACAAGGGACCTAGAAGACGAAATCTGGGCCGGACAGGACCAGGAAAAGGACAAGCTCACAGCACATGCTAAAAGCTATCCTATGGACTCTGTTGGAGGACGATGGTACTTCAAAGGAAAACCTGTTGTACCAAACAAACTTTCATTAAAACAGGAAATCGTCAAGCTCTACCATGATCATCCAGCAGCAGGGCACCCAGGGATCTTGAACACCCAGAAAGCAATCTCCAGGGATTATTGGTGGCCAGGAATTCATGAATTCATAAAACGATACATAAAGGGATGTGCGATTTGTCAGAGCAACAAGCCTAATACCACTAAAGCAAAGGTCCCCCTTCAACCCATTCCAGTCCAAGAAGGAGCTACCCCCTTTCAGACATTATCTATGGACCTAATCACGGACCTCCCACCCTCAAAAGGGTTCGACTCAATCCTCACCTTCGTAGATCATGATTGTTCTAAGGCCGCAATCTTCTTGCCCTGTAAGAAATCGATCACCAGTGAAGGAGTGGCAGAACTCTATGCCCAAAGGGTATTCCCATTCTATGGAGTCCCCAAGAAGGTCATCTCCGATAGAGTCCCTCATTTTACTTCCAAATTTGCTAGGGCACTGTGTGAACATTTAGGGATCAAACAAGCAATGAGTACCACTTTCCACCCCCAAACTGATGGACAATCAGAACGTGCCAATCAAAGGGTGGAGCTCTACCTCCGGATCTATGGGAATGACAAACAAGACGATTGGGCGCAACACTTATCAATGGCGCAATTTGTTCACAACTCTTGGCCAAATGTGAGCACTGGTTTTACCCCCTTTGAACTAATTATGGGACACACCCCCTCAATTCATGGATCTAACAAGGGCTCGGCTGTTCCAAAAGTACAAAAACGAATGAGCTGGCTAGAAGGACTACAAGCTAAAGCACAAGGAGCTATCAAATGGGCGCAACGCCTCTTGATGCGCCGGTCTAGCAGGAAGAAGGGGCAACGCCACTATCACACCTTTGAAACAGGGGATAAGGTCTGGTTAGAGGGAACAAACCTAAAAATCACACACCCAAACGCCAAACTAGCCCCAAAACGATACAGTCCTTTCTTAGTAGAAGGAGCAATCTCCCCAGTCTCCTTCAAATTGAAACTCCCTACTCAATGGAAGATCCATCCGGTGTTCCATGCTTCTTTGTTATCCCCTTATAAGGAGACCAAAGAACATGGACAAAACTTCTCGGAACCCCTTCTGGAACTAATAGAAGGAGAAGAAGAATACGAAGTGGAGAAGGTTCTAGGGTTAAGACACTATGGGCGCAAGAAGGAGCTGCAATATCTCCTTAAATGGAAAGGATACTCCCAGGCCAATGATAGCTGGGAACCAGCTGACCAAATACACTCTTCTGACTTGATACAAGAATTCCATAAGGCTAATCCCACAGCTATAAGAACCCTTGTGGTTGAGCCAGAAGACATATCCCCATCTCTCCTTCCTTCCCTCATGAACCATGGTCAAGAAGCCCTACTTCGCTCCCCTTCCCCCATCTATGATGAGGAACTCACTATCATTGGACTGCCGCTCTGTCCCGGGGAGGTTACTGAAGAGGAGGCCAGGGACATTGAGGCCGATTGGCACAAAATTGCCCGACTCCTTGGTGAAGAAGAAGCGCCAGCTGAGGAGGAGGAAACCACTAGGGGAGCTACGGTGCTCCCAAAGAATCATGGAGAGGGAGGTAGTACAGAGGGGGACCGATTCCCCTTTGGGTCCACTTATTCATTCAACTTGGCAGCCTACCGGAGCCTCCAGACCAAGCCTGAATGCGAGGGTCCCATCACCTAGGATCAAGAGGGAGCCTTCTCCCAGTCCAACACTCCAATGGCCGTCGACTCAGCCTTCTACACCCCGCCTGATCCCAGGGATGATGCTGCCTCAGGACTCCTACAACTTCGACACGAATATCTCGCTCCCTATAACCAATCTGCCAATCCCTGGGCTGGAATGCCCCTCGACTTTTATTCCTCTTCCTTCTGCACCGAACAACTGGCTCCCCTATCTCCCCAGAGCTCTAGGGAGTCCGCCCCCACTGATTCCAGAAGGATGGGTGGAGGACCCTCCACCCAGACTGGTGGTGATATCACTAATCAATCCGGATGGAGGGAGGTTTCTGGGAGGGAGGACAGGACTTCTAACTGCCCCAGGAGGTCTAGGCCTAGACCTTATGGTGGAGTGCTTAGAGACTCACCTCCGAGGCGACCAGGGGCGTATCAGTTTCGAGGGACTGCCTGCAGGTGGTGCGGAGTGATCCGAAGGGGGCACAAGGAGGACTTGTGCAGGGACCATGTCCAGTGTATGTGTCACGGGCGCATACGGTGCCTCAGCTTAGCAGCACTGACGGACACAGCCCTGGGTCGATTCGTAGCACGCTGGATGGGATTGTGGCTCACGTTTCATAGTAGAGTAGCTGTTAGGACTGGCTACGTAGAACCTACTCCATATAGTCCTAGGACACTGCCTCTAGTAGACATGACTCATTACTAGTAGACGTATACTAGGATCTCTTAGTATAAGTAGAGGCACTACTAGTTGTATTTACCTTAAGCTGAGTCTCCTCTAAGACTCAGTGAATACACTCGATTCGCTCTCATCTTGTGTGCAAGCTCTATTCCTTCCAAGTGGGACTTGGAAGTGTTCTATCGATCGATCTTAGGAAGCACTCAGCTCACGCTCTCACCCTAAACGGAGGGTTGGAGAGGCACTGTTCAGACTAAGTCAAGGTGACTCAAGGACGAGTAATGCCTTAGTGTTTTATTGCTCAGGCTTTGGGGAAGCCCCATAACAGTATGTATTGCAAAAAGATGGGACACAAGGACGAAGAATGCTGGGCACCACACAGCGGGTGCTCAAAGAATTACTGCAGGGTGAATGATGGACACCGTTCCTTCAACAAGGGGTTGAGGAAGGTCCATGGAGTGGGGGTTCAAAGTTACAAAATGGAGGTGGACTTTGAAGACTTCTGGGACGATGTGGACCCCCATGACTCCTTTCCAGATGGGGACTTCCATCTGGACCATTGGGACTAATTTAGCATGGTGGGACACGCCCCTAGAAGGGGGGTGATGTTATGGTTTCGCTATTTTGTCTCCAAGGACTGATTCAAGCGTTCTCTAAACGCTTTACTCACTGGTCTACTGAATCGGCTTGTTTCTTGACTGGTTTGTTAGCTTGATACTTCTCAGATCTTATGCTTCTGATTCGGATGTGAAAATGGCCATTTTATTTTGTCAGAAATTTCTACTGAAATTTCCCTTTACTTTTTCGTACTATACTGCCTTGAGACTGGGAAATAGCGTCTTTAGTACTCCCTAAAGGGACAACTCTTGTATATAAAAGGAGCCAGCTGTAGACCCTAAGTCTCCAGCTTCGGCTTAAGCTTCTTGAATCTCAACTCGTCTTTGATCTCTCATCCCTTCTAATAAGGAAGTCCCCTTTCCTTATTAGGTGTTTGATCTCATCTACTTCAAGAATGAACTTGGACTTGACTTAGTAATAAAGTCTTTGACTTTATTTTGACTAAGTCGTGCGTCCACTCTGCTAGAGAGCTCTCTAGAACCCGAACTCAGTCTACTAGCTTAGGGCTAGTCAACTTTGGACTTGTGTAACAAGTCAGCCAAGTTACCAATCCTCAAAGTCGCACTTCGCACAACGGTCCTTGAGAACCGTAACAGGCTTTATATACATGAGTATCCGCTAAAGCGGGTTCTAAAATGTATGAATACACTACAGGCAGTCCGCTCCAGCAGGAGTCTCCAATCTAGTATAGTAAAACAATGTCACAATGGGAAACATCCCCACATGGGCAAAGTAACCCAATTTGGGAGGAACCGTAAGTGTTCCTCCCCAAACAGAACCAAAGCGTAGGTAAACAGGGTCAAACACCAATCGGGTGATGCTGGGTCATGTGACTTTGGGTCACATGACCCACAGAAACGTGTAACAAAAAGAAAAGTAAAAAGTAAAGCATGTAAGGTAGGAAACCGTAACAGGGGCAGTGGTGGTGGCAACCTTCCATGTGACCTTCCATTGTTTGATGTTGTGTGGTGAGATGATGGTTGAGGAAGGGGCTTCATTCTCCACTTGGCAACACATCGACGGTGGTGGCTGGCCTGAAGTCGAGTGGGAAAGCGCATGTGACACCAGACGTCCAAATGCATCTGTTCCGAGCCTGGCACTATGCAAGTCCTTACACCATGTTATTCACATCTGGGTCATACACATGCTATTAGAGAAGGTAGATGAGGGTACACAGCAGGGCCAGCAAACAGTAATGAGGCATTCAACGACTAAAGAGATGATGTTACGGTTCAGACTGTTTGGCGAAGTGCCTTCAGGGTTTCTAATAGTGACTTAGACAAGTCACTGAGTCAGTTTGTCTGGGCTAACACGTGACCTTGCTGTCACGGGTTCTAAGACAACTAGTCGGTTTGTCTGAGTTAACACGTGACCTTGCTGTCACGGGTTATAAGACAACTTAGACGCAAGTCTAAGATCGTTAAGCTTCCCCTTGACCAAGGGAACTGACTAAGCTTTGGTCGGGAACTAGAGAGCACTCTAGTAGTGTGAGAGTTTGTCTTGTTAAGGACTCAGGCCCAAAGGCTTAGTCACAAGTCAAATTCCCAAGCAAGAACTTGAGGGAGATAAAAGGGGAAAGGGGAATTGGATTTGAGAAGCTTAAGCCGAAGCTGAGGACTTAGGGTCCAAAGCAAGGCTTCTTATATACGTAACAGACACCCACATCAGGTGACTGGATCAACGAACTTTTAAGGTTCGATCAACAATACAGGGATCAACGGATCAACGAGTCAACGAGTCAACAAACACATACACAGATCCAAACAACGTGTGATCATGTGATGAAGTCACGTGATCCAAATCAGGTGATCAGTAGGCATGTGACCTAGTGTCACATGCCTCAGAGTCATATGACCTAAAGTCACATGACCAAACCAGAAAGTGGTCAAAAACGAAAAGAAACGGAAGACATAAGTAAACCGTAACAGATGAGAACGCAAGATAGATATAGATCGCTGTGATACCTGATCATCTGCAACTACAAAGTATTATGGGACGACTTATATTCCCAATTGTGGTCAATGACAGCCCAGTCGTACTCTATAGGGTGTTGAGTGACCAGGTGCCTTCGAAGTTGTGTACTTCCAGTGCTCGGCAAATAGAAGTAATTATTTGCTGCTCCCCTGATAACTACATCCTCGTTGGGACCAAAATCTGCACTGCTTGAACGTTAGGGAAGTATAGAGAATAGAAAGCCTACCGACTCACATACATAGCTTGCAGACTTTCTTCACCCTTGTGCTGCCACCCATAGCATCAGAGATTGAAAGTTCAGTAAAAAAATATCAAATATCAGCGGACTTCAGGTTCGGTGGGTTGGCGGTGGCATCGGAGATCTCCTCAACATCCTGGTAAGGGTTATAGTAATGCGTACATGTGTGTGAGTCAGAACTCACCTCTAATCAAGCTGTCGATGGCTCTGCTTCTGCCATGCTAGGGTGTGGGACTGTGATCAGTGGGAAAAAAGAAAGGTGCTCTTGCAAAATATAAAAAGGTCGCCATTGACAAATCAAAGAACATACACCACCATCCACTTGAGACTGAGGCCCATCAAACATGTTTCAAGTGGAGCACTAAGCGATGAATTGGGGTCCAGGTCGCCATGTCAGGGCAAGGTGCTCAAAATTGGCAAAAGTGCTCAAATTATGCTTACACAATCACAAAGGACTCAATTGCGCCAATCAAGCCAAGCCCAAATCAATCATGCCAGTAGTTCAGTTTGCAGTTCGAGCCGTCATCTGAGCCACGTCCAAGTCACATATGTAATTACAATAATGTAACAATGCAAACAAAATGTTAATGATGGGGTACACATGATAACTACCTGTAATAACGACGAAAAGAGGAAGATGGCTAGGGCAGACTGATCCGATCTAAGGTCAAACATGATGAGAATAAGCATAATGAAAAGTGGACGAAGCTGATAAGAGGAAGATACCATATGTTTGAGACGTGCTTACTGGTGCCCCTACGTCCTACTAAGCGGCATACTGCGGCCTTTTGTAGAGCAGGAGAAAGCCGGGTTAGATTAGGCGCAGCATGATGACAATAAGGTAAGGGCGGTGAAAGTGCGACAAACCCTGTATCATGAGAGACCTAGTGATGCTATGGACCACTCTCCTGAGAAGGACGATGTACCACCCGCATACCAAAGATTTGCCAAAGTATTTAGCGACACCGAAGCACAACGATTCCCAGAAAGCAGGAAGTGGGACCACGCGATCGACCTAAAGCCAGGAGCACCCAGCGACCTGAAAGGAACCCCCTATGCACTCACTTAACCAGAACAACAAGCACTTGTAGAATTCCTCAAAAAACAACAAGCAAAGGGATATATCCGACCATCCAAAAGTCCCTATGCCGCCCCTTTCTTCTTCATTAAAAAGAAAAGTGGCACCCTTCACCCCGTACAAGACTATCGACGACTTAATGAATGGACAGTTAAGAACAAATACCCACTTCCCCTGATCCCAGAACTCATAGCCAAAGTCCGAGGAGCTTCTCTCTTCACCAAGTTTGACATTTGCTGGGGATATAACAACATCCGTATCAAAAAGGGCGACGAGTGGAAAGCTGCATTCACCACTAACCAAGGACTTTTCAAACCAACAGTAATGTTCTTTGGAATGACCAACTCGCCAGCCACCTTTCAAACTATGATGAATGCCATCTTCGAAGAAGAAATCAGAGAAGGATGGCTAGTGATTTACATGGATGACCTCCTTATTGCCACCAGAGATGACCCCAAGTTCCACCAACAATGCATAGAAAGAGTCCTACAAAGACTCCAAGACCATGACTTATTCCTCAGACCAGAGAAATGCGCCTTCTCCCAAAAACGCATCGAATTCCTAGGCATAGTGTTAGAAGGCGGACAGATTCACATGGACCCATCCAAAGTATCTGTAGTAAAAACTTGGCCGACGCCCCTCATGGTGAAAGACATTTGCGCATTCCTCGGCTTCACCAGCTATTACCGCTACTTTATTCCCCATTATTTGACAACAGCCTGACTGCTCATTGACCTCACATGTAAAGACACCCCCTTCCGCTGGACAATCAAACAACAACACGCATTCGAACAGCTGAAATCCTTGATGTGTTCGTCCCCAATCCTACGCCAACCAGATTATTCCCTACCTTTCTTCCTCACCACCGACGCCTCCGCATACGGCATGGGAGCCATACTCTCACAGGAGGGAGAACTTCACCCATCCAAAAACACCCCAGTACAACATCCAGTCGCATTTTACTCAGCTACATTCACCCCAACAGAAAGAAACTATGACATCTATGAACGAGAACTTCTGGCCATCATCAAAGCGCTACACCACTGGAGACCACATCTCGCAGGGACAGAAACCCCAGTCACCATCCTCACTGACCACGCCAACTTATTATATTGGAAAACACCCCATAAAGTCAATCGAAGACTCGCAAGGTGGTTCAGCGAACTCTAAGAATACAACCTCCAGCTCAAACACGTCCCTGGAAAGATTCACACAGCCCCGGATATATTATCATGACCACCACAAGCAGACCAAGGAAAGAAAGACAATGAAGACGTCACACTCCTCCCCATATCCATGTTCATCAACCAACTCGATAACCCCCTGTCCACAGATCCCTTCATCGATATCATCCATCTGCAACAACAACCAGCACATGAAGAAATATTATCCAGATGGGCACGACAGTACAACTTCAACTGAGTAAAAGACACCTGGCAAATGAAACAACAACAATTGGTTGTACCACCAGACAATGAAGTACGCCAAATCCTACTACGACGATTCCACGACTCTCCACTAGCGGGCCACCTGGGAAGAGACAACACCATATACAAAATCACCAAGCTATACTGGTGGCCAGGAATCAACACCTGGGTCAAACAATATGTCAAAAGATGCGCTATCTGTCAACAAAACAAAAACCTCACGCACAGGAAAAGAGTACCACTCTTTAGAATCCCCATGATAGACCCTGTCCCATTCTCCACGGTGGCTATGGATCTCATCACAGCCCTGCCCCTAAGCAAAGGATTTGATGCCATCCTCACCATCATAGATCATGGCTGCTCCTGCGCTGCCATATTCCTCCCATGCCACACCCAAAAAATTGATCACCAATCGAGATCCCCGCTTCACCTCCCATTTCACAAGAGCATTATGCGCCAAGCTAAAAATACAACAAAACATCAGCACAGCCTATCACCCACAGACGGATGGAGCATTGGAATGGAACAATCAATGGGTGGAACAATACCTACGTCTCTTCGGAAACCTCCAACAAAATGATTGGGCTGATTGGCTCCCACTCGCCACTTTCGTACATAACACCACCCCCAATGGCTCCACCCAAACACCCCCATCAGAAGTACTGATGGGATACGTACCCCAGATCACTGCTAACCTCGAATACACCTCCAACAATCACACCATTGAAGAGCACCATCAGAAACTGATGGAATGTAGACGTCACATACAACAAGCCATCAATCACGCTGCAAAGATGCCCGAACCCCAATTTCAAGTAGGAACCAAAGTGTGGCTTGATGCGTGCAACTTGAAACTGCCGTACAACACCCCCAAACTCACACCCAGACGCCTAGGCCCCTTCCCCATCACAGAACAGATCTCCCCTGTAGCGTACCACCTCCAATTACCCCTGACCTGGACCATCCACAACGTGTTCCATGCATCTCTTCTAACCCCATATGTAGAGACCGAAGAACATGGAACCAACTATATGAAACCGCCACCCGAAATCATAGAAGGGGAAAAAGAATACGAAGTAGAACAAGTCATCAAGCACCGCTACTTCGGAAGAAGGAAGACCCTTCAATACCTAATCAAATGGAAAGGTTACCCCATAAGTGACAACACTTGGGAACCTGTTTCACATATCTCTGCCCCCAAACTGATCGCATCATACCATGAACAACACCCTCTTGCACATAAAAGGACTGCCAGAAATCGCCAAACCAATGTCACCAATTCCCCCGTCAGACATTGCACTCCTCATGTTATAGTTCCGCTGTTATGTCTCCAAAGGACTGATTCAAGCGTTCTCTGAACGCTTTACTTACTGGTTTGCTGGATCGGCTCGTTTCTTGACTGGTTTGTTGGCTTGATACTTCTCGGATCTTTTGTTTCTGATCGAACGTTGAAAAAGGCTTGTTTTATTTTCTTGGAAATTTCTACTGAAATTTCCCTTCTACTTTTTGTACTATACTGTCTTGAGACTGAGGAATAACGTCTTTAGTACTCCCAAAAGGGACGACTCTTGTATATAAAAGGAGCCAGCTGTGGACCCTAAGTCCCCAGCTTCGGCTTAAGCTTCTTGAATCTCAACTCGTCTTTGATCTCTCATCCCTTCTAATAAGGAAGTCCTCTTTCCTTATTAGGTGTTTGATCTCATCTACTTCAAGAACGAACTTGGACTTGACTTAGTAATAAAGTCTTTGACTTTACCTTGACTAAGTCTTGCGTCCACTCCTCTAGAGAGCTCTCTAGAACCCAAACTCAGTCTACTTGCTTAGGGCAAGTCAACTTTGGACTTGTGTAACAAGTCAGCCAAGTTACCAATCCTCAAAGTCGCACTTCGTACAATGGTCCTTGAGAACCGTAACACCTCACCATATTCCTCTCCCTCCAAACACTCTTCTACCTCCTCATCATCATCAAGTATGGCCTCAGTCATTTCAGACGCAGCATCTGAGACCATTGACTACGAAGCAGTTGCCGAACAAATCTCCACCGACTCTACAGTGGTCGAGGACCCCCTGGACACCAAAATCCGCCACACCCCCATCCCCGATGAACTCTGTTACCCCCCACAAGTCGTACCAGAAACCAACAAGTGCATCACGCTCCCCTTGTCCCCCCGTTCAACGTGCAACATCCTCGCAGGCCATGACAATGGCGCCTCACTGTCCACCCTCCAACTCATCGATGTGGTCCAGGGACTCCTGTGCACCATCGAGAACTGTCAGATGGACACCAGCAGTGATGAAGAAACTACCGACAAGCCGCAGCTGGAAGAGGAGCCCTTTGACGGATACGTCCTCAACTGGCCCAGCAAGTGTCCCGACTTCCTCATCCCTATGCCCAATGGGTCACATCAACGACCCAAGTGGATCAAACTATCCCCTACTTCCTTCGAAGTTTTGGGTACCATGGGGCGCCATGAGATGGTATACAAACACCCGCTCTGAGCTCTACCCCATCTCCACCCCGATGAACAATGTGAACTGGTCCCCGTCTGGGCCCTCAATCTCATCCATGCCAACTCCCAGCACTATCAAACGGTCCTACAGTACCTCCACCATCACAGAGACTGGGGAATGGTGGGTGACGTATCCCGGTACAACGCCATCGACGAGAAAATCATCTACACCATCTGACACATCCAAGAAATGGAACAGGGATTAGAGATCATGCGAGAAGAACAGCGCATATGCCGGTACCGCCTCATGGCCTCGGTCTTCTACGAGCACCTTGAAGTGCTCAAGGATCTTATGCAGGATGGGAGAGCAGCAGAGGCCCTTCATCAACAAACGAGGCGTCGAAGCTCCCTTCGCTTCACCTAAACGGAGGGTGATGTCACAGGGCGCATATGGTGCCACTGATGGCATGGCACTAGTGATGGACACAGCCCTGGTATTTGATTGATGCTACGTATGGTTTTATGTACAACAGTGTTTCGGATGCCCCTTGATTGTGATCGCGTCTCAGTAGTGTTTCATGGGTAGTCATTAGGGATGACTACCAGTACAGCTGCTTACATATCCCTAGGACACTGCCTCGTACCCAGTAGTATATGTAGACGTACTTACTGGCTTGTACTATCTTAAGCTGAGTCTTCTATCCCTGAAGACGAAGCCCAATCTATTGGATTCCCTTCTCTACTTGTGTGCAACATCTATTCCTCCTAAGTGGGACTTAGGAGCGTCACTATCTCTTCAGGAAGCACTCAGCACACGCTCTCACCTAGTGGCTAGGTTGGAGAGGCATCGTTCGCGTATACAAGGCGACTCAAGGCAGAGTAACGCCTTATTGTTTTATCTTGCACGGCTTCGAGGAAGCCCCGTAACAATAGCTCTGCGTCACCAGCACCACCACAGGCAGAGAGGAAGGCATTTGAGAATCGTCTCGCAAAATGAATGTCCTAAGCAAAAAAGGGATAGTAAAGTAAGTAAAAGGGAGCGCACAATGATCTAGAGATACAAAGAGTGATGTGAGATTGAGAATACAAGAAAGCGATATTATGACGTGGCACGGGCCTTGGGCGGTATCTGTGTCGATTGAGCAAGTGTCTGCGGTCAGTCGGCAAGAGAGAAATCTTGATCGGGGCTGAGAGATGTTGTAGTAGTGGTGTCCGATTAGGAAAGAAGCCGCCAGCCATTGGGAGACGGAGGATTATGTTGTGGCATGGAGATGGGCAGGCAAGTGGACACTGCGAGCAGTGGCGTGGCAATTGGGACAGAGGCCCTGAAATTGAGTGTCACAACTGATGACAGCATTTACGAGTCAACGCTGTTACGCTCCGATGGGCGTATCGGGAGTTCGTTCGAAGAGACAACCGACATTAATCGCTTTCAACAGAGTTGCAGGAAAAACAAGTAGAATTCAGGGTAAAAGGAAAGGTTCTAGGAGACAAGAGAGAGGAGAATTCGAAAGGAGAACTAAGGGGATTGTGGAAGAAGGGATTTTGAAAGAAGAGATCAAGCGTAAGGCTTGAGCTATGAAACTGGAGTCCTTAAGTACTAGAAAACCAACTAACTAGGAGACTAGAAACGAGTCAGGAGAAATCTAAGTAAAGAAACTAGTACTGAGTCAGAGAAAGGAGTCAACACGATCTAACAGTCAGGGTATTAGGATCACAGTCCGCAGTCTTATAGTAACAAGTCAGGGAAACGAGAAAGGGAAAGGAATAGCGCAACCCATAGTTGCACAGTCCAACAACAACGACTAGCGGGTGCACAGTCCACTTACTAGTAGTCTTGGTCCTAGGGGCTGTATCCTTGTGTCACGTGGTTTGAGGCAGTGTTGGTCATGTGATCTGGAGGCTGTGTAGTCACATGATGAAATCACGTGGTCTTAAGTCACGGGTTCTTAGGGGTCTTCAAGAAAAAGAAAAAGAGTCGGGAATCCACAGAAAAAGGAGACCAGGAACGGGGAAAAAGAGAAAATAAGGGTGAGGGGCCTAGAGAGGTCGTGACAGACGCGGTACGATTGCAGGTCCATAGACACATTGAGGCCTGAGGGACACACGAACTAGAGGGTGCCAGACGGCGACATTGACACTGAGGTGTGACCACAGTGTCCCAGACCCTGTAGAGGGCGATGACTTGGACCTCGGACGAGACGGACGGCGGACGGAGAGACCACATCATAAGTACAATGAGTGGAGAAGCTGTGAGAGGATTTGCACACCTTCACTTGCTGTCAAATGTGTTACGCGCAAGTCCTACGCGTATCGGCAAAGCCTTGTAGGGTCAGTGGATACGTGACCTCGGGCAGAGCAGAGTCTGTCTCAGAGCGAGAAGGGCAATGGGCCCTTGGAGTGATGATGCACAAGATGAGAGGGGAACACGACTTGGTATTGTCACAAGGAGAACAGACTTGGGGTCTGTACTCTGTCGTAGCGTCTGCTTATATACATGTGGTCCTACTGTATAAGGTGTCCTCTGGTGTGGTACTAAGTAAGTACGTCTATAGAGTTGTCCGGTATGAGTGCGCTCAGGCTACGTGCTACTGAGTCAGAACACTGTGCTGGTAGTACAAATGGTGAGTCAGACAAAAGGAGGCATATCAGATACCGTACTGTAAAGCGCGTCGTCTCGAGGGAACAAAAGGAGATTGCCCAGTGCAACTAAGGTAAAGTCCATTGGCATGTTAGAAGAATAGGCCCCAGATGCGAGCCAGTATCGTACAGTAAAGGAAACGAACGTAACAAAATGTACCTGCCCTCTGTCCTACACCAACAATTGTGATTTTGAATGTTCATCTGTGTGCTGTGTATATAGGTGGCATACTAGAGAGTAAGGAGGTGAGTGAGGTGGTTGAAAGCGGGCTTGAAGCAAGTTGGAGCTGGCTTGGAGCTGGCTCTGAGCCGTTCGGAGCTGGCTCTCACAGCGAGCTGGAGCTGGCTAAAAAGTGGCGGCTTGACCACATTCGGCTTGGCTCAGCTCATGTTGGTTTTGGCTACAGCTTCAGCTAGAGCCAGGGATTAGCCCAAGCCATGGCAACACTACGCTGGGCTGGGCGTGACATTAGAACAAGCTTTCTCAAACGTTAAGGAAGTCTATTAGCTGGACGTGCTACAAACAAAATACACTAGTGGTCTAGTGTACAAAACAAAATGTGAGTACTGATACTCAGCCCCAGAACAGAAATGCGATTGCATTCGCGTCGAATTCTCTTTAATGATGCTGCCCCCTGACTCGATGGATATGAATGATTCTTCAACCGACTTGATTGGAGCCCCTCCAGCTGCCTTCCACGGCGATTGCGCAAAGACAGACGAATTCTTGATGCGCTTTGAACAGTTCATGACGCTGAACCACGCATCGTCTGTTGCACATGATCCCCTTCAGCGATGCTCGTTATTTCTCTCACTCATTGACGGCCCTAGGGTCAAGGGATGGTCCATGAAGATGCACCAATGGATGACTCACGTTGAAACAAATACAAATTGTTATGGGGCTTCCTCGAAGCCTGTGCAATAAAACCAAAAGGCGTTACTCGTCCTAGAGTCGCCTTGCCTGTGTCTGAACAACACCTCTCCAACCCTCCGTTTAGGGTGAGAACGTGAGCTGAGTGCTCCCTGAGTTAGTCTAGTAGAACGCTTCCAAGTCCCACTTGGAAGGAATAGGTCTTGCACACAAGATGAGAGCGAACCAGGTGTGTATTCACTAAGTCTCTAGAGGAGACTCAGCTTAAGGATAATACAGCCAGTAAGTACTTCTATATATACTACTAGTTAGGGCAGTGTCCTAGGGTTATAAGGAGATACTACACAGCCTTCCCTAATGGCTACTTTATGAAACGCAGTCACTGATACACATGAAATGTACATGAGACACTACTGAAACATATCAAACCAGGGCTGTGTCCATCACTGATGCCATGCCATCAGTGGCACTGTGTGCGCCCGTGACACAAATGCAGATGATATCTCACCGGTGTGGACCACCCTCCACATGTGATTCCTTGAAACGTTTGTTGATTACTCGGCACAAGAATATGCCCAAGTTGAGCTATCCAGATTGGCCATGAAAGATCAAGAGTTAGATGAATACATCTCAACATTCGAAGATCTCACTCACCATGTGGGAAATCAACTCGACAAGTCATCAACGCTGAAGGCATTCGCCTCGGGACTCCCTAGAAATATTGCTGTTACGGTTTTTACATGCCCTTTGGACTTCTGCCTTTGACCCCCATCCGCTTGAGCATACATACTTACCTAAAGCGTATGTTTTCCACTGAAGTGTACTTACTCCACTGCAGTGGACATTCTCCCCGCTACAGCGTATGCATTAGATGGTAGTGTACTATTTAGGGACCCGCTGTAGTGGGCAATCATGTATATAAAGCCTCCACTTTGGACCCTAAGTCCTTAGCTTCGGCTTAAGCTTCATTGAATCCAAACTCGTTCCACTTCCCCCTTGTGAACTATTAAGGAAGCCATCCTTCCTTAATAGGTGTTCAATCTCATCTCTCAAACTCGAACTTGAGACTACTTTGTTACACTAAGTCGGACTTAGTGTCACCTGACAGAGTTTTCTCACATCACTGAGGTGCTACTCAGAATGCTTGAAGTCGCATCCCTTAGCCCAGGGAAGCTCAACGATCTGGTCTTGGACCTGTGACAGTTAGGTCACATCTCAAGCAAGACTCAGTACAGAAGGCACTTCGCCTGAAGGTCCTTTGGGAACCTTAACATAAGCCGAAGCTCTAAAACCACAGTATATGTCATTTACCAAACAAAACGCACTCATACAAGTAACCAGAAGAAGACTTGAGGAACTTGGCAAAGAAACTAGGCTCTTAGGCATCCTACTTCGCACTGAACCACCCACAGAATTACTCAGAAGTGGGGTCTACGAACGATTCACTGAGATACAGCAGGAAGTTACCTACTTGAATAGGGTCCTCATTTTCCTGATTGCCCCTGTACCTCAGAACCCAAGACAGAACCAGACCTCCTCAAGGCGAGGAGCACAGCGCACCCAAGGACGTAATTAGTGCCTTGGTGGACCAGTGATAGAAGTGTGCAAGAGCTTTTCTTTAAGCCAAGAGTCCCCTATTCACCCCAATCATGCATGAACCAGCAATTGGCAGTCCTAGTCGTAAATAACTGCCTCCTACACCGGATAACTGCTCTCTTTGAGCGAACCAGAGAAATCCAGGAACTCTTAGCTCAAGCTAGACTCGACTCTGAAGCTAGGCTTGATCACGAAGTAGAGCTTCGGGGATTAGAAGTGGAAAGGGACCTAATCAGAGAGGTCCTCAGATATATCAGGAGGCACATTCACCTCAATCATTGAAAAAGTGGCAGCTCTTCAAATCGAGTTTCCGGACGTCCACAGGAGGATCTACATCAGACAAAGATACTCTGACGACTTACCAGCTCATATTCTTGGAAGAGCAAAGTACACAACCTTTCAGAACATTGACCAGAACACCTACACGATCCCAGGAAAGGAGGATCCCATCCCAATCGAATTTACAGTGACTCAAACAATTGTCCCAATGTTTTGCACTTTTTGCTTGCATGTGATGTAGCATCACATCA